>VXAC01005723.1:77618-210826 GCA_013399225.1 Rhipidura dahli | reverse complement strand
CCACTGGTTTGTTTTCAAATCAAAACATTCAATGACCAGAAAGATGAAATAAAGAGCATGCTTATTAAATTTAAATCTGGTGCTGACTTTCTAAAATACTGGAAGACAGGGTAAGAGTTCACAATGATCTTGACCACTTGGAGCAGAGATGGAAAAGGGGAACAACTCAGGAAGCAAAATGTATACTATAGGGATGGACACAAGTTTCCTGTTGCTCCAGGTCTAGCTCTAATTAACCAGCACCTTTCTAAATGCCACGATTCCTGTAGCTCCTAAAAATATTGGCAAGGATTAGCACACATCATACAGGGCTTGCTGTCCCAGATAGCTGCACAATCTGCTTCTTCTCCAGCAACTGCTCCATGTAGCAAAAAGTACCTTCTGGTAAAGCAATTTCTGTGGGAAAGGAGTTGTGGTGATTCAGGTCTTCAGTACTTTGTCTTTAAAAAGTGCAATTTCTTCAGTTTTCCTTAAGGAGGTCCAGAAAACTTTCTGGTTTTGTTTTAATTTTTTTTTTTTCATAACCAATGTCCCTCCACTCAAGATGTTCCTTGTGAAAACTGAACAAGAAGTTTCCTGCTTCAGAAACCAAGAGTGAGTGGGCTGTCCTCTCAGTACAACAACACTGAAGGGCCAGTGGAGACAAGAGCATCCAGGTGACCCTGCCAGGGCACTGTGGTGGCATTGCAGAAATGGGGACAGACAACAGGTGGTCCATGGCAGTGCAACACCCTGAGCATCCCCGAGAGAAGAAAGCAGAACATGTAGACAGCTACAGAAGTCTGAAGGCTGGATGTGATCCTTGTGATGGCAGATCAGTGTATTCAGCCTTTCTGGTGGGGTATAACAAAATCCAGTGACTGGAAGTTGGAAGCAGGTCAATTCATACTTGAAATAAATAATTCCCTACCTTTTGAAGCAGGAAGGTAACTAAAGTGCAGATTTTTTATTGCCTTTCTCTCTTGAAGGAGAGAGATTGGATATTTTTCTAAAAGATGTGCTTTGATGCAGGATAAATCTCTTGCCATCTGTGTGTGCAGCTTGTCCAAGCCCAGCAGTTAGCTGGTAAAGACCCTTCTTGGGAGGATAAAGTCTTCCTTCACCTTCCACACTGGCCACCTCTCACCCATGGGCCTTTTCTCAGGGCTCCTTCAGCTGTGTGATGGGTGTGTAGAGCTTGGAGGTGGGGTGCCATGGCTGGCAGCTCCCAATACATGGGCAGATGGTTGTCCCAGCCTCTCTGCAGCCCATGCCACAGCCACCGAGGGACATTTCTGTCCATCAGCTCCTCGCCTTTCTGGTTTTCCTTGGAGTATGGACCCAGCTGAAACCACAGCCCTCACTGTGAGATAAATGAGTGGAAGGTAAGGAAGGGCCCATGACACACAGGAGGACAGCGAGTGTGCCACCTTTGTTCACCGTGCTCCGCAAAGTGCCCCTGGCTTGTGGGCGAGTCGAACGTATAAGGGGTGCCATCTGCAGGCAGATGGGAATAGGCTGATAGGGATAATGGCGAGAGCAACGAGGGCTCCTTGCACCCTGCAGAAGGCCTGCTCTGCTCTTGGGTGCTGCAAGGCTGTGTTTACAAACGCTGGCTCCCGCTGTGCCACAGCCGTGGGTACCAGGGACTGCCGGACGGACTGAGGGACAGCACAAGCCTCGTGCCATCTTCTTCGTGACATCCATGAGCTGGTGCTCCCTGCAGCTGTGTCCCAGCAGAGGCAGAGGGACAGCCATGGCAGCAGCAGCCGTGGCGTGCAGGTCCGGCACTGACAGGGCACAAGAGGGAGCCAAGGTGGCTTGGCTGATGGGATGGTCTGCAGGAAAGTGGGGGTGGAAGGTACCCAACACCCTACAGCCCAGGATCCTTTCAGCCTGTGCTGTGTGGGCAGGGGTTCAGATCTCCTAACATGGCCTGAGAACTTTTTTACATTGCTCTCTGCTCTGTGTTAAGCCGAAACAAAAAGGAATTTTAGAGTGTATATGGATGTGTCTATGTGGTTTCTACTTATTATATAAAAATCAAATGATACACAGTCTAAATAAATCCATTGTGTATCTTAGTTGGTGAAAACCTCAAAAAAAAAAAATACTGGTCACCAAGCATTATTTTTTTTATGCAAATTCAGAGATATGCAGTAGACTCTAACCCTTTGACAGGCAGAAGTATTTCTGTGCAGGCAGTTCCAAGACAAATGCCATTGCCATTCTGTAGGAGGTGTTTGCTAATGGATGTGAGGACTGAGCAGCACTTGGAAGGGTCGGTTCTGTTCACTGGCAGGATGGTGCTAATCCCACTAGAAAATAAGACAGCCGTGTACTATCTATGAGATAATTATACTCAGTGATGGAAGACAAAGCCTGATTATATATACCTTATCACCTAGAAGAGCTGAAGTGTGGTGTTGACTTGGAGGGGACTAAACTGCAAAGCATTTTTTTCTGTTAATTATAACATGCACTCACCATCCTTTTTATTTGGCAAAACACTAGTTTCCTTCCTGCCAGTTTTTCAGGGATTGCTGTTGCTGTGCTTTCTGCCTGAGGATGCTTAAAACGTCTCAGAGAATAAGGACATGTGCATTGCATATGAAAACCCCTGTTCACAGTTTTTAAGTGAGCTGCCTAACTTAGGCATGGCTTCCTTTTCCAGAGCAAGTAATCACTAGTGCTGGTATGTGACTCCACCAGCACTGTAGATCTGATTTTGAAATAGATTTTTCTTGCCTGAACTATGCAATGAGATATAAGATTTAAGACCTAAGTTAAAGAAGGTTGTCAACCTCAAGGACCTCAGTTTACCCTGCAACACCCTTTGGGTGTGAACGTGAAAGCTCTGAAAAATAAAAAACATGAGAAGTATTTCTAAGGTTTGGCTTGAATTCTCATTGACATGTTTGTTCCACATCTTTCAGAACAGAACAAGTGGAGCAAAAACTTCCTGAATTAAGATCTGCAGTGGACTTGTGAAGATGTAACACAGACAAAATGGGGAAAAGAGGTCGTTGACCACGTCCTTCACAGGCCAGTTCAGTCCTCTGCCATGTTAACATGTTATGGACAGTACTTACAAAAAGCATTGCTGCCACAAACATGTTTGGATACGTGGCTTTTGTAAGATGCAAAAATAAATTAAAACAAATTAAAAATTTGGAGAGGGAAAAGTCAAGAAGTTATGTATCACTGTCCCCAGCAGAACGTGGAGCTCTGGCCTGAGCTGAGGTCAGTAGAGGATTTTTCCTGCCTTCTGTGGGTATCCCATCCAAGACCATTGAGAAAAGGGATGTGATACAAAACGCACACGTTATGCCCCAGTACAGACCTTGGCTTGGCTTGGGGGGCCAAGCAAGCCCTGTAAATAAAATATTCTTTACACAAGAGTTATATCCACTGGTGTATATTTGCACATGAGATGCCAGCTGAGAGAGGAAAGGCTGTTAATGCCCTGTGTCTGTTCTTGCTCTTTGGGAACTGTAGTTATGAAAGCATGAGGGATTAAGAGAACAGCTTGCCAGTTGTTAATGTAATAGCTTCTTTCAATTTAATTTATTTACACTGGAAAAAATAAGAATGTAAACTGCTTCCACAAATATTTACTGTTTATTTTTACGTGTGTTTTTATGAAAAGTGATTGATCTCCAAGTGAATTTCATGATTACTGTTTTTGTTCACGTGGTACGTACACATGCACCAAAGGCAGATGTCTTGTGAAGGGGACTCAATTCTTTGAGATGAATTCATAAGCAGGTCAAAGAGAAGAACTCACTGCTTTTAACTGAGAAGGACAGACATATCCTAGCTACATAGGGTCAATTAACTACAACCTAAATAGATTTATGATATTTTTTAGAGATTGTACATAAACAGAGATGCCTTGTTTATAAACAAACTTACTAATTTTAGAGAAACATGCATCTAGTTTCAGACAACAGTAAGGTTTCAAGAGGTTTCTGCTGTAGCTCTTCTGATCTCATGTACTTGAAGTGACACTCAGTTTCCTGCTCCTCCAAGCTTAGAATTTTAAATAATAGAATAAAAATCTGAAGTGGTTGAGATTAAGAATGAACAAAGTATGTTGGACTGGGTTTTTTTTGTAACACATTTCCTCCACTTGGAGTCTGTGCTGGTTGAAAACAGATGGACTGAATCCAGTGCAACATGGATCAGTGTGTTTAAACTCCAGGTACAGTTTTAGGAAACAGATATGAAAAGCTAGGTTTCTACACCTGGGTTTGTTTCCCCTTGCCTTAGATGTCCACAGTGCATTTTCCCAGGGCAAATCATCTCTATTTTAGGAGGAGTCAAGCTGTGCCCATTTCCCTCTGTGTGAAGGCAGCCTGACCAACTCGTTCAGCTCTCAGAGGAGGTGGATCCTGCCCTCCCTGTAATGCACTGAAAGCCTCACTTGAGCACTACCAAGCTCCATGCTTGCCTGGGACTCTTGGCTTTGGACATGCACTTGTCTAAGTGTCCCCATGTCCCAGACAGGAAACTTTAGTCCAGCACACTGAAGAGCAGGATGAGCTTGGGGGGACAGAGCCTGAGGAACTCCCTGGGAAGGCACAGGGGGTTCAGGCAGACTTGCCAAAAGTCACACTGCCCTTGTGGCCAGCATGCCCTGCCCCATCTGAGAGCCTGGGAGGCCTGGCTGTGCATCCTGCTGGGGAGCTTGGGGTGCAGGAAGGCAGTCCAGCCCACACACAGAGAGCCCTGCTCTGCACTAACACCACACTGCACAAGATCCTTCACAGATGAGAACTCCCTGCTGTTCTTGGTCTTGGAAAGGTCTCTTTTACACATCTCTCACTTGGAAGAGTGAAAAACTCTTTCCAGACGTACAGCCTAAGATTCTTTGTCCACTCCTCCAGTTGCATGTAGATACCCTCTACCCTTCCTCTACCCCTCACCCTGCTCTTCTTATTTTTGCAGGAGCAAAAATAGAAGAAGATAGTTTACTTAATTTTGTAATGGATAGCTGAATTTTCTGGGGGGATGAGGAATGTGGGAAAGAAAAGTTTGTTTTTGTTTCGGGATAAGTTTTTTGGACCTCGTTATATTTTCTGTCTATTCCCTATAATTCTTGGCAAAAAAAGACTTAAACAAGATGAGTAGAAGAACTCCAGATGAATAAGTCTGTGTGAAATTAAGGGATTGTTGATTTTCATTCAACAGAGACTAATGAATTAGTACATAGGAATTATCTGTTCATGGTATCCCCAACTTCTGTTTTCCAGACACTCAAGTCTGAACGCTGGATAAGACCTTTGTACAGAGATCCTTGCTTTGAGGACTCCATCTTTCTAGATAATATGAAAACTGGGAATCCCAACCATATTATAGTAATTTTCAGTACATTTTCTTCCCCCAGCAGATGTCTGGATGTTTATAATGCACATATACACTTATGCTGAGCATAAACATCTTCAGCTTACAAAGGGGAAGCTATAACAGATAAAAGGAGAGTTGGCTTGTGTTGCTCCAGCAGTTCTATGTGCAAACCTGACACACCACTTCCGTGTCAGCTGACAGGCTCTGCTGTACTGGATAAACTCCCTTTAGATGATTCTTTCCAATATAACACTGTTTCTTCACTTAGCTTGAAGAAATGTCATCCAACAAGAAACGTGGGTTCTAGGCCTGCCATATAAAGCAGATTTTAGAACCCTAATGAGGAATAAAAGGAGGCAAGATGTAAGAAAAAAAATGTAGATGAAGAGATAAACTCAAAGTATGTTTGATAAATGAAGTAAAATTAAAGTCCACATCTGACTTAATACTGAAACTTGGGGAGTTCTGGCAAGCACAACCCTTAAACAGTCCTGTGTTGACCCCTGGAGATAAAAACAAGATAATGTTCATTCTTATATCTGAGCCATTCGGGTGCTGACAAGTCACACTAACAGAATTTGCAGCTAGGTTGCCCTTTGGACAGAGCAGCACGAGCTCAGCCTTCACTGAGACGCTGGCTGCCTCCCTTCTCTGCTGCCTCCCTTCCCCAGCTCTGGGGCTCACCCATGGAGAGTAAGGGAAAGCAGCAGAGATACTGCTGAAAGTGTTAACACAAAGTCTGAGTGGGGGAATTAAAATCCCTTACAGCAGCCATTGGGAAGGTTCGAGCAGCAGTGTGGAGTCACACAGCGTGATGATGGAGTGCACAGGTGGTAAATGCTCATGGTGTGTAAGCAGCTGAATATGGAGCTGCTTAGTGATGTGGAAAGGAAATGCAGGGATCAGGATCATATGGGATTAAATTCAAGTCTCCTTTAAATTAGCATTATTGAGTAGGGATGCATCTGTGCACATGATGGCTGGAACTGGCCTTTATAAGCACCCTTGTAAGTCTAGCATTCTGGCTGAACCCTTTTTAAAATACCTATTTTTTCAGTTCTCATTTTAACTATACAACTTTTCTCTTAATTTCCTAATTAAACTTGAAGGCAAAATGAATCAAAAAGCAATATGTGTTTTAGCACTGTCACTAGAGTTGCAAGTTGCTTTTGGGGTGCATGCAAAGCTACTCAAGGACCTCTGAATTAATATTAGAAACAGGTACTTGAAAGCAGAACTGGGGGCAAACAGTTGCTGTCTTGGGATTACTGATTTTTAACTTTGCACTGAAAGATCAGGCTGAGGATCCTGCTGACATAAAGTACCAAGTGAGGAATTACAGTGGAATGAAAGTATTCCGAACTCTCACCCTGCTTCCATGTCCTTCCCAGACTCTGCCATTGGACATAGGCAAATAATAGTCCATCTGTGTAGCTAAAATGTGGGTCTGATCCAGCATGTCTACTGATATTTTTCAACCACATTTTAGTAAGGAAAATCTCTTATTAACTTCAGACATTTAAAAGTACAGTGCTCTGAGACACTAAACACCCAAACCTCTATACCCCCAAGCATTCTTCTATACCCAGTGAAGAAAAGTGGATATTCAGGTGCCTTAAGTCATGAAGAATTACACCCAAAGGAGGCATTTTCTCCCCAGGAGATTTGAGGGGACTGACCTGGGCTTAGATGGCTAATTTTAGGTACATAAGTGAGGTAATACAACTTCCACCCATCCTATTGCCAGGTGTAGAGAAAGGTCTGGAGGACTTGGAGTAAAGGTTCGAGTAATAACAGCTTTCACTCAGATCACAAGAGCTCTTGGCACCCAATAAAAAGAATAAAGGGTATGTTTGAATCAAAGCCTTCCCCTTCCACCCCTATTCACTTGCCTTTTCATTTCGAATGTTCCTGCCAGGATCTGAATAATCCTCACATAGTGGCTGGCAGGGTTCCCTCCAGCTGAAAGACAAATGGGAGAGCAAGGGGAGATTACCTCTTCAGCCTGCCAGCAGGCTTGCTCTTTGAACTAAAACACAGTGTTTTTGCAGCAACGCTCCTGTAAACTTCTGTGTGTTTACAGGAGGCAGGGAGGCACAACTGGAGCCCAACATCAGTGCCAGCACAGCCATACCCAGATATGCCACTCTCCAGTGAGTAGCAGTGATGGTGATGCTCTGTTCCCCCTCTGGTCTGCCTGTTCAGCAGGCAGCACACAGCAGGCTGGGCTGGAATACACTCTAACCACATAGTCAATGGGATTGTTTACATTCTTAAAATTAAGCACATGTTTAAGATCTGACAGCCCTACCTTATCCCCTGTGAGGGTCTGGATGCTGCTCAGGACTGCACAGCTTTTGGGCTCTGAAGTGTTCATTGCTCTGCAAACTGATGATGATCAACTCTACTGTCCAGGACACTTCCTTAGAGTAAATGTCTCTGCTTTGCAGTGTCCTCCTGTCTCCAGAGGCCTCAGATAGGAGATTCAGTAACCTACACCTTCCAGTGTTCAACTTCAAGCACTCACATGAATTCATTCTCCTACAACCTGTTGTGATCCCTTTCCCAGAGATCACAGCATTCTAGTAAATCCATATCATAAAACTGGCCATAATAAGCAAATCCCTATCATAAATCTGTGCCCATAAGTTGACCAGCCTTCTGCTGGCACATCCTCTTAGGTTTTAACGAAAAGCCACACGTGCAGTTTCACTGGACCAGAAAGTCTCCTTCAGCCTTTTAAGTCATGCAGTGCTAATGGAGGAATTAAATTCTTAAACCTGATGTATAGACACGTGTTCTGTATAACTACACAGAAGGAAAACTTCAATAACTTCAAAACATATTAGCTTCAATAATAGCTGTTGCATTTGGTTAGACTTCTTCTATTCTCTGGAAACATATAGCAATTCAGCACCTCTACCAAGGGTCCTGTCAAGTCTGGAGCAGCTGCTCTTGACAGTGTCCTCAGTGAATGCCAAGCCCAAAATGGCAGTACAGACATCTGCAGTTTTAGGTCAAACCATCATTTCCCCATCATTTCCAGGGGGATCTTCTCTGAAAAGAGATTGGATGGGTCAAACAGGTCTTTGTCCCAGCAGAGCCAGACAGGCTGCCTTCCCAGAGGAGCAGACAAACCTCTCTGTTCAGATCCAGCAATATTATTTGGCATCAAGTGGGAAAAAATGCACACATTCAGGTGCTCTTGGAGAATTTCAAGTTCTCAAGGTTTCATCCATTGTGAGACAGATATTCAAATACAAGCATAAATTGTTTCATTTTTATTTTTACTTTTATATAGTATAAACTGCACTACCTTCTTTGCTGGTGTAAAATACTATAGCTATTATCTAAATTATAGAGGTGCTTTGTTTTACATCATTTGAGGATCCAATGGTCTAAGCCAGCCCTTCTGAAAGAGAAAACAATTCATTCAGTACAGGTTATGATTGTTGGCACTTTAAATTTAAATTTAGTAGCTAAAATAGTATAAATGTATAAAAGGCCAACAGCTGGTTTCTTGCCCCCAAGATCAAAAAATACTTTTTTGTCAGGGTACAGATACTAAGAAAAAACCCTGACATCTCTCTCACTGATCAGCATTTCTTAGAGTTTATATAGGAAAAAATACCTAGCTCCAGGTAAGAGCAAGATAAAATCTGAGATGTGGGGATGTGTGCAAACAAAGATTTCTTTAGGCAGCTGCCTTCAGAGACTTGTGTACAATTTTGATTGGAGGGATGAAGAGAGAAGAGGATAAATAAAATAAAAGATTTTTAAAACTAATTTTTTAATATAGCAGGTATTTTAAAATAATAGGCAATCACAAACCTTTCCTCTTTAGATATCACAGCCAATATTTGAACATTATGTTTACCTGAAAAGTCACCTACCCTGCATATTTTTGGTTCAGAAAAAAGATTCAATTATAGTTGACCTGTATACATTTTCCTGCTTTTCTGAATGTGATATGGTGTGCCAGGTGATTTTTTTTGACTGAGCAGTGTGAGCAGATGAAGGGCATCCACAGGGATAATCTGACTAGCATGCTCAATCCATCTGGATCACATCAGCTTTTTTTCCCTCACAAAGAGACATAGGAGAGAGGCAAAGGAAAAACCTGATTAATTGCCCCCTAAGATTGGTTGGCCACTTGCATAAACTTCAGGCTCATTTCATAAAATATGGCCCCAAGTCTCTTCTAACCTCACCATAGTTCATGATTTTCAAATGAACCCACTCAAAAGCCTATTTAGAATGTAGGATGCTTAATCAAGCATGTGAGCTAAATTTCCCTAAGGATCCCATCACACAGAATACCTATCGACTTAGCTCAGCTACTTTAAAGTTATGTTTTACACTCATTAAAATAATCCTCTTGCTTATTCAGGACCTTTTCAGCAATGAGATCATTGATGAGAAGAACACATGAAACCTCTGTCCTATTTGTTTCTGGATGAACCATGCGTTGCCCTTGTAGAAGGAGAGCAGAATGACTGTCCACTCCATTCCCATATCCTTGGGTAGGGACAGCTAAGTAATTGCTGACTGGAGCTTTTCCAAAACCCCTTCCTACAGACCTGAAGTGATGGAAACTCTATGGGCTCCATGGGAAATATGTTCCAACGCTTCGCTGTCCATTATGCTACAAAGTTATTCCTAACATCTTTTCCTAGTTAAGTACTGAACATCTTGGTCAAGGAATAGACTCAATTTGCTCTAAATCATTTGAAGAATCCCCAAAGTAAATCTTCTGGGATAGGTAAGTCAAATTTCTTCTAATAGTGAGGAATGTGTTGCTACATTTTTACAGATATTCAGAAGAGCAACTAGATACTTGATTAAACAGATGAAAGTTGAAAGCTTCTAAACTGTATTCCATGCACAAGCTGAACCTCTAAGGGTCTCAGCGGCTTTGTCTGCAATTAATGTAGTGCTGCATTGCCCATTTGACCTTTTCTGATTAACACATGTCATCCAAACATGTTCATCGTGTTTCTTGATGAACAACAGCAATGGAAACTCTTCATTCACCAGAAGCCCCTTTTATTCAATAACAGCTGTACCTGTCCTCCTTTGTTTTACTGGGCTCTGTTGTATCAGAAGGCTCCTACGACACAAGATCACTTTTCTCAAACTTTTCCCAAAATGCTCTTTCCTTTAGCATACTGGTAGAACTAATTTCTGCTCTTCTTAAATGTTGCCTTACTGTGGAAGCCTGTCATATGATCCGGGTTGGAACACTTAAAATATATCTTCCTCCATGAAGACAATACTGCCATATCCAGCATGCAACCCGAGGGTTGGGTGCAGTCATCCAGTCTCCATAGCTGCTGCAGTAATCCTGTGTTTTGTCCTATCAACAGGATGTACATGTGGGAAACACTGTGAGGATCACAATTTTACCCTCAGCTTTGGGATACATGACAAAATACGTCCCTCACTCTCCATCCTGCTTTTGCACAAAACCCACTCAATTTTCTTATTGTAGTGGGCAAAACTACAATTCCCATTCCTGCTCTAGAAGCAGGATTTTCCTATGTAGAAACTCCTTGCTGGCAGAAAGATTGCTGGTCCCTTCCTTCTCCTGCCTATCACGCACAACAGCTGGGACTGATATGTCAGAACCCATCTGTATCTGCTCTTTGTATACAGAGCTGAAAGGAAAAAGCAAGCTATAGGACTTGGCTCTCTTTTAGCAGCAAAACACAGCTAACCCCTGGTCTCATGAGACCAAGAGAGCTGAAACTCCCCATCACAGGATGCCTCAGGAATGGAGATGCTGTCTAAATTGAAGAGGTCTGGTCTGACAAGTTTCCAAGAAGGAAGAATAAAAACTGGCCTGTGCAAATGTTTTCACAAGAGTCAATAAAGCTGTACATTTCTGGCCTGTTTTTCACTTGCTGACCAGTACTAAGCCTTTAACAGCATGGGATCAAATCTCACCCTTAGGGAGATGGAGCTCTAATAAGCCTGCTGGCCTGCCAGCTCCAGCCCTTTTGGGGGTGACAGCTGCCTCCACAAACCTTTTGCCCCTCTCCTGCTTCCTCCACTTTTTTACCCTCCCTCTGGATGCTATGGGGTGTAACAGGTGGGGAGCTCTGCTCCCCAAATTGCTTAAATCACTCTCTTTCTACGGTCACCTCTACCCAAAATCTTCTCCTTGCAGAGGTGACAGAGGCAGGTTCATTATTACACCTCTCCCCTGCCTGTGTCTCCTCAGGACCATGAGACCTTGTGCTGCTTCCTACTTATGGGCTGGTTCATACCTCCAAAACTACAGCCCCCAGGAGCTCTTGCTTGTGCCTCTCCTTTCTCCTTCATGTAACTCCACATGGGATATACTGCTGCTAGTGCCCCTCAGGAGTGAGATGTGCCACAGTGATGGGCCAAGACTGACTGAAATCTGTTGCTTTCTGAAAAACAAATGTTGGCAACACAGTGCACACAGTTTGCACACAGTGCCCTAAATTTTAGTTTTCTGTATCAACAGAAAGCAACATACAAGAAGACAGATATCTTCTCACAACATTTTTTTCCCAGAGCCCTGGATTGTCTGGACATAAATTGCCATGCAAAAGTATTCCTTTTCTGCTTTCCCATGTATGACCTTATACAGGACTTTGAAACTCAGTGAAGCAATGGTGACCTGCATTTGACACATTCTGCCCACAGGAAGCAATTATTGACTTAAGGCACTGTATGAATGAGTTGGGACTTTTGCACCTATTAGTGAAACACCTTTTGGTTTTGAGATTTACTCCTGTCCTTTTTAAATACACATTATGGGGCTCCCCCCTCAAATATGGTGTGCCAGTTCCCATCATCATTTTTTTAACTGGGCTGGTGGCTCTTTCTCCAGCAATCAGATTGCCCTCTCACACAAGGGAGGCAGAACAGCTAAGATCTTTGTGAGGCCCTGGTACAGAAGAAGACTGAGGTCTCTATCCTGGATTGAAACCAGAAAACCTGTGCTAAGGGATGGCTGCAGGTTGCTCATGAATGGCAAATGATGATGACTGGCAGAACCAGGTGTGCTTCAGCAGCTGCAACTCCAAGAGGGCTCACAAAGCAGGGAGATGGCAGATGTGTGGCAGCCTCCCTGATTAGTGCTGGAAGCCACTTCAGTCTCTGACTGGCTTCATGCCAGAGTGAAAAAGGTGTCACAGCACTATTTCCCATCACCTACTGATGAGGAATTCTTACAGCAAAACGGACACTTGGAATGCACAACCCAGCTTTCCCAGCATTGAATCAAGCTGAATAAAGGATATGCTACTTTTGATAACACCACGGAGGAAAGAAAAAGAAACAACCCAAGGATAGGAAATAAGGATGTATTAACTGCAGAACAAAAGAAATATAGTTTAGGAATCACTGAGACAATAGGTTAGTTCAGCAATATGAAAGAAGTATAGTTTAGGAACTGCTGAAACAATAATTTAGTTCAAAAAGGATTGATACATTATGCTGAACAAAAGGATGTGAAATGCTGAAATATGGTGGATAGCAGCCACAGCAAGTGTCCAATCAGAAATTTAGATGCAACATGCTAACAGCAGCAAGCATCCAATCATTACACTTCTTTTTGACTGCAGGATGTTTGAATCATCACATACTCAGAACTGAAAATGCTGTATAGGTGTATATTTTGTCAATAATAAACAGCTTCACATGATCATATTGATCGCTGTGTGTTGTCCTGTTATTTCGCCTCCGCAGCCTACAAATAACTTTGCTCTTTGCAGCACTCATCTTAAGCCTAGCTTGATAAGGGTTGGGCCCTAAGTGTTTCTCATGAGGAGAGCTGGTTTGTTTTAGTTTGTGTATTGAACAGCAGAACAGCAGCTCTTGCTGTGCCGAGGGCTGCTTGTAGCAGTTGCTTATTTCCATGTGGTTATCCACAAGCCTGAGCAGTCTGTGATGCAGCTAACTTCATAGCAGGAAGATAAGGCACTGGGGAGTCCCACTGGGGCCAGGCTGGGCTGCACAGGGAAAGTCACCAGGTCCAGAAGACAGAGCACAGGGTCAGAGAACACCAACAAAACAGGGAGTCCGCAGGGCTACTCCTGTCAGTTCTCTATCTGTTGAGGCTGAACTCTTTCCTACAGGCAAGACCAGCACATCACATTGCAGATCCTCTCACTCTCTCTCTTGTTTTACAGATGTCAGCTAGTTCTGAACCTGCTGAAGATTTCCTAAGCCTGTCTTAGACAAGTTGCCTAACCTCTCTATCTTTTCTTCCCAAGGCTGCCATTGGCAGCATTTCTTTATGCTGCAAAGCCAGTGTAGCAGGACACAGCCAATGGTCTGGCTACAGATACCTTCTTTTGGGGATCAGGGACTCCAAGTCACATCCCAGCACAAAAAGGCAGGGCCAGTCAAGTTCCAAAGCACTGCCTAAAGTTATTCATTTGTGAGAAGATACTCTAGCCTTTTTCCCTTCTATATTCCTCTTGCCAATACTGGTGTGGAAACGTTTCTGCTTCTCTCCTCTTCATGAACATGCTGTAGTGCCAAAACCCAAGTTAAGAACATGCCTCTGTCAATGTACTCTGTACATATATCTCAAAATAGTCATGTTGGTCAAAACATATTTCAGTACTTTGATTCAAATGCAGATGATCTCATAGGGGGAATTGCAATGAAATGAAGCCATTTATTAAAGACAGAAGACCTGGAAATATGTTAAACCATAAAACTAAGGAAAACATTTTTATATACATCCATTCAACCCATGTTTTCTTTTGATTTTTCCAGAATCCCTGATCCCTTGCTAAGACATCACTCAAAACACTGATGATGTTTCCCCATCTCCATTCAACATAGCAGAGGTCAAATACTGGAAAGTGGTATTTTTTTCTAGATTCTATGTGGAAACTCAAACGGATAAGTAAAAGATGGCTGTACAAACAGCCTAACTTCTGATGCTTCATATTCATCTCGACAAGTGCTAAAGATGCACATTGCTGTCAATAACAATAATAACAGATTTATAAACTGGGACTTAACTGCACTGGCACTGCTTGGAACACAGCTTGGTATTCACTTTAAAGGATGACTAAAACTAGTAATATAGAAAACTATGGTGTTAAAGCAGTTGGTTACCCTACTTCTGTTAAAAGAATTACAAAATCTACCACAGCAAAATCAATGCAATTCAGTCACTTTTAAAGCCTCAGGAATCTTTTTCAATTCCCACCCTCATGAATGGGCAAAAATAGGAGGCTAGAATTAAAGTAGCCTAAACACTTTGCGAAGTCAAATGCAGATGCAATACTCACTCTCAGGTATTAAAATTTATTCTTTATCATCTCACATTCAGTCTAAAGAATGGACCGAAGAGTGTCCCACTTGATGTGGAGTCAACAGGGAAGTAGATACTCATGTTGTACTTCTGCACATAAGAAGAAATCTTATCAGGATTGTCAATCTGGGCATCCACACCCCCGGAACTCAGATGTAAGCCCAGCTGCATAAACGTAAAAGACCACAGTTCAGAACTGAGGAAAGCTAGAAAACCTAATCACAGTCTGAGGAAATGAATTCCTGGGAATCACTTTGAAGAGAATTGTCTCTCCCCGAGGGCCAAGGAGTGCTGCCTGATGAGGAGGAAAGGTTTCTATCCCAGAACACCTGGGTTCCACTTAAATGATCTCGGTAATAAATATCATGAAAACCAATAAATTATACCTACTTGAGCTGTGTGCCTTAAGCAACTGACATTTGCAAAGCACAATGAAACCCTTGAAATGAAAGACAGCACATGTGGTGCATGAAATTATGCTATTGCCTGACTTCATTCCAGAAGAAAGCTCTGCCTACCTGGAATTGCGTGTGCTGCAAAGCACAGGTAACATGTGAGACATTTCCTTTCATGATGAACATATTTTTACCATCACAAAATTCACAAAAAGAGTGGTTTTCTCTGAATCTTTGAAGGAAGACTAAGTAGACATCTTCCTCTCAAACAGGGAAAGAATTAATCCTAAAATTCAGGTCTGTCTACAGATCATATGTTGGTCAAGGCAAGGTAGCTGTTGTGATGTTACTGAAATTCACCAGTCCTAAAACAGATTGAAAAAAATTATCTCATGAGCAGTCAAATAGAGCTAAGAAAAGTTAATGTTTGTTTCTATGACAGAGGTTTCATACAATCATAGAGTATTCTGAGTTGGAAGAGACCCAGAAGAATCATCAAAGTTCATCTCCTGGGTCTCCGCTGGACACCCCAAGAGTCACACCATGTGCCTGAGAGCATTGTCCAAATGCCTCTTGAACTCTGTCAGGCTGGTGCTCTGACCACTTTCCTGGGGAGCCTATTCCAGTGCCCAACCACCCTTTAGATGAAGAACCTTCTCCTAATATCTAAACTTAACCTACCTGGACACAGCTTCAAGCCATTCCCTTGGGTCACCATAGAGATCAGTGTCTGCCTCTCTGCTTCCCCTCATAAGGAAGTTGTAACTGCAGTGAGGTCTCCTCTCAGTCTCCTCTAGGCTGAACAGACCAAGTGACCCCAGTCAGCTGCTCCTGATACAGCCCCTTGTCAAAGCCCTTCACCATCCTCATGGCCCTCCTTTGGACACTGTCTAACAGTTTAATGTCTTTCTGACATTGTGGAACCCAGACCTGCCCCCAGCACTCGAGGTGAGGCTGCTCCAGTGCAGAGCAGAGCAGGACAATCCCCTCCCTTGCCCGGCTGGTGATGCTGTGCCTGATGTCCCCCAGGACAGGGTTGGCCCTCCTGGCTGCCAGGGCACTGCTGGCTCATGTTCAACTTGCCATCGACCAGGACCCCCAGGTCCCTTTCCATGGCAGCTCTCCAGCCTCTCATTCCTCAGTCTGTACATACAGGGAGGGTTGCCCCATCCCAGGTGCAGGATCCAACAATTATGTTTGCTAAACTTCATTCACTTGGTGCTTGCCCAGTCCTTTCATTTGTCAAGGTCTCTCCACAGAGCCTCTCTGCCTTGGAGGGAGTCAATAGCTCCTCTCTGTTTAGTGTCATTGATAAGGTTATTTAGCATTCCTTCTAGTCCTGCATCCAAGTTGGTTATGAAGATGTTGAAGACTCACCAGTCTTTGAGATGTTTGAGGTTTCCTACACTGCAAGAAGTCTGGAGGCTACAGCTTCTCCCCTCATGAATGTGGACACCTTGGTGAGATGTGGGTGTCCCCATTCCCCATGACCTCAGGGAAGGGAGCAGATTTCTCCTTGACAAAGTCCATCTCCTGTCCCTCATGTGAGAGCTCTGCATCCTGTGGTCAAGCTCCTTCAATATTAAGAACGGTACCCTGAAAGATGTATCTGAATTGCTTTTTCTTTTTCAATAGATGCCTCTAATCCTGCATATTCAGGATGAAAAGTTCTGCTTCTCACTCGAAGGTAGCTGATGCTGTGCTGAGTCTGAACACAGCTTTCAACACTTGCGTGGGGGAATTGAAAGTCCCTTGTTCTAGCCCACAAGAAGTCCTTCCAATAGCTACAAGAGGCTCTGAAAAAATGTAGCAGGCATACTCTGCTGCCCACTGGCCACACAATCTTTTCCAGGAATATGAAGGCTTTTTCTGTCCAAGTGTGCTTGAGATAGCTGGAAGAAAGAAAACTGAGGCACTTGTATATCATCAATTAAAATGCCTGTGGCATGCTGGAGACAGAAGCATCACAGCCAGCATGAGATTAATTGAATATAACATGAAAGATGAGGGCATCTAGGGGATTTGCATGGGCTGTGCTATTCCTTTTCATAGTTCATTCCACAGTTTCTCAAGAATCCACCAAAGTGCTAAACAAACCAGCCACCTGGTCGACACTTACCTGACTTGGCAGGAAGTGACACTGCTACAGGACAGACTTAGGAGGTAGCCTAAAGCTGGTTTTGTTCCAGACTGGGAAAAAGCCAAACTGCTTTCACGAAGAAGAATGAAATCACATCTCCTGTCTCCATACTATTTGCCTTTATCTCAGTGCCTCGGGAGCTATTCTGTCAAAAATACATTTGCAGAACATTTTCACCCTCAAACCAGTATCTCTATATGAAATAAAAACTGCCATTAAAGCGTTCAAAGCAGCTCTTCAGAGTAGGTTTATCTGACTGCAGGAACAGGATCTCCTTTATATTTTGCAGCTTTTAAACACTTTTTTCCCTGATCTTTGACTGAAAAATGCAGAATATTTGATTGCTGGGAAAGCACTTACTACTATCCACATTTGGACACACTGCAAAAGCACCTGACACAAGCAAATGCCTTTCTGAACTCCTTTTTTGTTCAAAAATTCTGTTTTCTTGAAAAACAAATAGCTTTGCAGAAGCATGTCAGCACTGACCAACCTTATCCTGAATCCAGGATGATTTTTTGCTGGAGAAAAGCTGTAATGCCAGAATAGCCTGATAATTATCACACACTCTCCTGTTTCAGCCGGAGCAGTTACAATTCAGAACAAACAGGACCCTACTTCTTGAGGTCCTGCAAACAACAGCTATCACTTGGGAAAACATCTCTGGCTCTCTTGAGTGTTTTAATTAAAAGTTTCAAACAGACTCGTGTTTTCAGCTTTATTACTACAAAAAATAATTAAAAACCCAAACCAGAGTTATTTTCCCTGTGGTACATGAGTATCTGTCTGTAGAGGAGGTCCTGGTTTCTCTCCTCAGTCAATGGCTGGGACAGTAAAGATGCAGCCTGTTCACACTTGCTCACAAAAGCCTTTTGAAGCAGAAAGCTGCAGCTTGAGACAGGAAGACCCTTGCTCTTTCCTTAGCAAAAGCACACACACTCTCTGTTGCCACTGCTGGAGGCATGTTTCCTGTCCCAGCATGACCGTGTCATCTCCATTTATCCCATATGACTTGATCAAGTTAGGCTTTGATAGCTTGTAGGGAAAATGGGGCCTCACTTACTCTCTGTCAGGCTGTTGACAGCAAAACAAGATCTGTTTCCTTTGGGCTTGTGGTATTTTGGTTGTGTTCTTCTTAACTTTCACATATCAGTCAAAGAAGCAGCTTCCAACATGACTCTCCAGCAGTTCAATGCAATAAATTAAACATTTGCTGGTGGAGATGGCCTCATGCTGAGGTTGAAATTGGCCCTATAGGTCTGGGAGGGATCCTCTAGTTTGTTCTCCTCCTGTCAAAACAATAAAAAGAAAGTTTTGGGGGCATTTATGGTCAAACTTATAAATTTTGCAAGGATTTTTTAAAATGTTTTTAAAAGCTTATCTGCCATTTGGTTTTAGATCAGCAAAATTCCCTTGAAAACACAGGTTCCCACCTGCCAGTTAAATCCTATTAAAATGCTACACCCTGGACTTCTGAGGGAGTTCTGGCATCTTGGTGCACAAAGGCATCCTGGGTTGTTAAGGACAGCTCAACCAGGTCCAGGTTTGTGACCTGCTGTCACTGCAAAGTAACTCTGTGGCAGATCAACTCTGCATGGGCTGGGCAGTAGTACTGACTCTGTGCATATCAGCAGGAATGGCAAGGTGATGACATTCATCCCAAACATTTTTCTCCTGGAACTATCTAAATATACCTTACCTTGCCATGCTCCAAGGGCATCTGCAGGACCATGACACAGCAGGCAAGTACCTCAGTCCTGTGCATATAATTTTTTTATGGATTGGCCTGATCTGATTTAATTTTCCAAGCCACTGTATTCACTAAAGAGTGGAATTAATAACCTGCTTATTCTGTTTCTGCTGCCATAGTTATTATCACTGTTTTTATTACTATTATTGCTATTATTTCTATTTACCGAAGTACTGCCAACGAAGAAAGTTGCCCTGTTCCAGTCATTTATCCCACAGAGGATACTGTCCAAATAGATAATGCAGAAGAGAAGAGATGAGTTACATGCACAGGTAAGTTCAATGGTGTGGTGGCAGCCAGCATCACATGAACTGTACTGTGTGATGGCTGTCAGGAGGAAAGGCAGTGAGTTACCTGCAAGGGGCTGAGCTGGAGCGAAGGAGAGGTGATGAGAGAGGGAGATTTGCACTGGTAGGATTTTATTCATACAGTGTCTCTTTCCTAGGTGGTTAATGCCAATTTTGATGGGAGAAAATTTAGAAGTTTCTCTTCCAGTACAAACAAAACTCATTGAACTGAAATTTGTCCAATGATGGTGTCAGAGCAGATAAAACTAAACTCCTTGTATGAACAAAGGGCATAACTAAAAATAAAACCAGATCATTTCTTATCATTGTATGACACCCTTTCCTCAGCAACCAGGTACTGCTGAAGCACTGTGTTAGAGAAATTACTGAGAGTGTGGGGAAACAGCATCTGCTTGAATTACTTGTTGGTTCTTTAGTTCTGGTTCCTTATCACCGATCCTTTATAAAGAAGTGGTGTTCCAAAAATGCATCTGTGTAGCAAACCTCACCATTTTGTCACCATGGCTTGGCTTCCCAGCACACAGCTCTCCACATCCCCCCACTGCACTCTGACACTGCTGGGACAAGCTCAGGGACAAATGCTCGAGTGCTGGGCCTCAGTCAGCAGACAAATTATTTTTTTCAGAGAGAGAGGGGAATGTGATCTCGTGGGAGGGGTTTCTTCAGTACCAAAAGAGAACAATCCTATCTTATGTGTTAAGGTCCAATGAATCAGATAATACCCTATCCAAATGCATGTCAGGACAAGCTCAAGGCATTTTCACATGCCTTTGTACTTTGTACAAAGTGCCACTTTGTGCACTGAAGTATCCAACAGCAATGACAGCTTCATGGCAGGTCATGATGTTGTTATCCAGATATATCCCACAGTAACTAAAAATTAGATTAGTTTTATTACCAAAACTCACCTGGAGAGCAGCCAGTCATATCTCTGCTCTGCTCTGCCTTCCATGGCTCAGTGCTTGACTTCTGCAACCCCAAATGTGAGCACAGACTATCATTACTTCAGAGGCTTGCCAAGTGGCAGGCAGCACACCCACCCAGCATCAGCAGCAGAACGTGGGATGGATCCTACCACAGACATCAAGAAACAACAGTCAAGGATTTCAGCTGGCCCATTAGAAACTCACAGAAGTTCATGGGATTCTTTCTATAGTAGTTGCTTGTTGGATGGATGGATGGAAGGAGCCCAAGTGGAGAGGGGATGATTGTATAGACATTTAACTTTTCCAGCACTTCAAGTGCCTAAAGCAGTGGCCAGAAACACAAAACTAAAGGGCATGAGAAAAAGAGAAATCAACTTACATGTTCCTGATTCCCCTTGGGTAGAGCACTTATTTATTTAGGAGGAGAGCTGCCTTTGCTTAGTTTCCCAATTCTCTGCTCGGTCTTATCTTGGGGTGACTCATAATATGGGTTAAAAGGTGAAGAGAAACTTTATGGTAACCTCTTCATAAACCTCTTCTAAAATCTGTTTTCTTTGGCTCTCCATTTGTACTGGTAATCAGTGGGCAATTTCCCCTCATCTCTCTGTTTTCCACCCTTCTCTTTTTTAATTGAAAACTTGGTAAAGTTAAGGCTCCTTTTTAAACAAAAAATGTCCCCCCTCCCTTCCTGCCTCGTTTGTCATGTGCATTCCTCCATTTCCCCTCAGGCCATGTCCTCAGCTACTGAAAAATGGCAAAACTCCATTGCCTCCAGTAAGTCCATCAGTGCTCCAGGAGGGCTGCCACCTTGCCCTGGGGAAGAGCAGTGTGCTAACACGGCTTGATGTAGTCCCTGGGGACTCCTACCCTGCCTGTGCATTCCGGGCTTTCTAACTTCCTCCAAACACAAAATCACTCCTGCTTGAGATAATGTATTCTGATACCCTGAAATATTTTTCAGCCTGGCTTTGGGCTGGAGGGATTTGCAATGAACAGCAGATCCTCTCAAGAAATGTTCTTGGGAAAGATGACAAGAGCTTCCCAGTAATGCCTTTTCTCTTTAAGCAAAAGTAAGGTCTCCTCCCAGCCATTCAGCCACCAAATACAGGTCTCAGACAGAAAGAGTTCACCCATTCCACTCTGTACATCCTTTTGCTAGATGGAACTGCCCACCAGTCCTTTCATGTCAGCAATCATGACTCTGAATCACTGCTGCTGACAGAAGGAGAGGAACTACCCAGCAAGTGTGTCACCCCCAGCTCCCAAAGTCACGAGACTCTAGGCAAGCCAACACTCTTCTGAGCATCCATCAGTGTGCATCTGATTCTCAATGTGGGCTTAAAGATCATTAAAGCTAAAGGAACTGAGCATGTGGATATCATTAAACTTATGCTTCAGTGCTTCACTGACAAATTTAAGCAGGCATATAAATATTTTGTTGAATGAAGGCTTGTGAACACCAGCCTAGAAGGACTTTTTTTTTATTTTTCAAATACTGAAAGTTGTTTTTAGTCATACAGAAGTACAGCAGCATCTGCTGCAATGGACACATACCAAAGGGAGAGAGAGAAGGGCAGAGAAAGCTTATTTCCTAGGTTTTTTTCATCTATCAGTAGCCAAGCATGTGCAGATGCCTGGGAGATGAGTCTGGAAAATGCAAGCAAAACAAACGTGCAGAGTGAAATGGAAACAGTCCTTGCTTTTACAGTTACACAGAGTGATACCACCTCAGTGCTAGCAGCAGCAAACTTTTCCATTCCCCATCCACTAGCATTCATTTTAATTCCTGCTGCAGTGTACTACGGAAAATACAGGGTCAGGGAGTCCTTGCTTTTTTCTTAACTCATCTGTTTCTCTTTTCACCCCTAAAGAAAATTTTTCTGTTCCTACAGTCTGGCCATTTTCAATGGCATGGGTTTTTATATCACCAAAGAAATAAAAAAAGGAAAAAACTAGCAGTAGATTTTTTGTACAGACCTAATGTCTGAGTCACAGTCAGGAGGAGGGCAACATACCTTGTTCCAAATGGCATCAGTGTTGTGCCTTTCCAGACAGTTTGGGGTTTTTTTTCTTCTCACAGACATATATAGGAAAAGTAGGATGTCAGTTAAAATTAAACAACTTCTAACAACCATGTAATCTCTTACAGAGCCCTGGTGTCTGAGTGCCAAACCCTTTGCTGTTCCTTTGAAAGATAATCTGAACAAATGGCTAGAGAAGGCTTGCAAAAAAAGCATGCAAAAAGATTCAAGCAGGTAAATTAGGGAAACCCTTGGCGTCAACAAATGGAATTGACAATGGTGACATATGGTCTAAAGTGTTTGGTTTGACTATGCAGTGCCCTGCTATGAAAGACTAACAGCAAAAAAAAAGCTTTAGATTATGGATCTCCCACTGGCCTCCTGGCTTTCTGTCAGGCAGCAGTTGTCACAGAAGTTATTTTGTTTTTAAAATAAATATTGTTTTCTCATGGATAATGGCAGAGAGGCAGGTAATCTTACCTAAAGATACCTTTTAGGTATCTTACCTAAAAACTAGGTAAGATAGATGTAAAGCTCAGTGCTTTTTCCAGTCAAGAAGGATTGAGGAACTGAGTATATTTTTAAAAACTAAAGAAAGCAGATTTTAGAAAATCCCCAACCAATGCCTTAATTCCTAATGGCCCAGCTATTTTGAGCTGCATGTGCCTACACTGCAGTCCATAAGGAAAAGGCAGATGTAGCCAGCAAGTACAAAAGTACCCATCTCAAAACATCCCTTTCTGAGACTTGTCCCCTCCTGACAGACTATGCTTCCGTGGTGTGCTGCACGTTAGGAGAAAACAGAGGCAGAAATAAGCAGCAACAAAACATTTTCCAGTTAACAAGGGATTACATTTCTGGCAGCATACAGCAAAAATGAAGTCTATTTGAGCAAGCTGGCAAGCATGCAGGAAGGACAATGCTTTTCAAGGAGTCAGGATGCTGAGCCATGCTCCCATTGTGCTGGCATCTCCTCAGTCACAGGAGCACAGTCCTGCCCTTCCCATCCCTGCAACAGCCCTTACAAGACTGATACTCCTGAAATAGTGAGCATCCAGCATGTGGTTTACAGCAGAGCAGTGGGAATAGTGAATGTCAGCGAATTCAAAACCCACCAAGCCCTGCCAGGTGACCAGTGCCACAGGATACATCATCCAGGAGCTGCAAAGAGATCACTGGGCATTCCAAATTTATGTCTTGCCAGTCCAGAATAACAGTTAAGAAGAGCAGGAACAAAACTGTATCTGTTACATGTCTTGCACCTAAAATACTTTCATGGCACCATGTATGTGGTCATAAGAACGATCATCTGGATGCCTACACATTTCCCAAACCACTGCATAAATTCCAAAATGCTGGATAAACATACTCTGTACAGCACTCGTGGGTGACAGGCAAATTCTTCTCATAACAACTGACCTGCAGTTTCCTGAGTAACAAATGTATGCCAGAGGGAGGCAGTGAAAAAAGATGTGTTCCAAAAGCCTAACTGCAAACTGAGAGGAAAAGCATGAAGAAATAAAAGAGGACAAATTAGCCACTTCAGTCACTCCCCTGACAGGACTACAATTGCAATAGAAGTGAAATTTAACCCAACAAATGTCACTGACAGACAATGTTCAGCAAGCTCAGGAATTTATTTGACAGCTGCAGAAGGGTTCCTCGAACAGCTAATCATGACTGTACATTTCTGTAAGCCAGGCTTTGGTCCCCCAGCTTTGTTCCTGCTCACGCCCATGCCAACACTGAGCTCTCACTTTGAATTGTAAGCTGGGGTGAAATGCCCAGTTGATGCTGGCTCTAGTCCCAGAGCTCCAAGAACATCAGTGCTGAAAGGGCTGTAACCTCAGCAAACTCCTAAACAAGGTCTGTCTCTGCCTTTCTGAAGCAAAAGAGGGATTTTTTAAATTTTGTTAATGGCTTCAGTAAGAATACCAGAGCAATCTTTCTTGTAAAACTTACCCCCAAAACATCTCTTTGCTTTGGCTGCCCTAAGCAAAGCTGTTTTCAGATTCCTTAAATAACTTGGTTTTCTTTATTTTTTTTTTCCAAGATAATTGAGGGGTTTGATCCTTCTGAAAATGTTGTTTTCTATATATTGGGGAGAATGTTCCCAGTTCTGCAAGCTCTTGTTACCTGGTGCCTTACTATCAAGTCTAGTCCCAGTAAAGTCCACAAAACTGTTCATAATCTTAAATATTTACAGCACACACTTCTCAGGTTTTCTGGGAGGTTTCTAAATGTGTCTGTGTGGGTCGCAACTGGTCTAAGGTAACATGGTCCTTCTAGACACAGAGGTGGGATTGGTTTTCAAATCTGGCATCACTTTTCAATGAACAACAGAAATTTCCTGTCTCAGAAGTGCTCCAATGTGAATAAAATAATATAAAAACGGTGTATATTTGTTTTGTTTTGTTTCCTTGATCAGCAAGACAGAAGAATCAGCAGTACACTGTGTTCATAGAGCTTCTCATGCATGTGGACTAGGAACACACTTTCCTGAAACCTCATATTCTTCATAGCCCTGTTTTCCCTTTCATTGTTATTCACTTTGATACTTGTACACACACAGAAAAAATGTGGGTGCCCCAAGGTGGGAAAAACCACAGTGTCCAGTCCCCAGGGATCCCAAGGAACCACTGTGAGCCACGGGGTGAGCACCAGTGCCCTCCTCCATAGGTCTCCTGAGGCTGCATTTGTGCTCAGAACATAGTTCTGTTCCTGCCTTGCCGCTGCCCCCAGCACAGGGTGCCACTTTACGTGTGTGACCCAAGAGCAGACAGGCACCCTTGACCCAAATAAAAGCCCTGGGGAGCTGCTTGGTCTGTGGGCTCAGCCCTTCCCTTTCCTGCAATGCTCAGCTCCATGGCCCTCATCCCCAGGGCACTACAGGGCTGGGGCAGCCCCACTCCCTACAAAGCAAGGAACAGTGCTCCAGCCCTCCTTGAGCCCCAGCATCTGAAGCCCTGTGCTGGCCCCCTGCTTCACGGGGTGCTGGGGAGCACGTGTGCTTGGCATGGGGTACTGCCACCTGCCCCTGGACTGCCCCAGGCCTGATGCATGGCATCCCTTCTGCTCTGCTGCCAGAGGAGCCAGGTGTCACCCCCAAGAGGATGAGGATGGGGAACGTGAGTCACAGTGCACTTCCCAGGCATCATGGTTTGCTTCTATGTGCAGCAATTTACAAAACCTGCAGAGCAGAAGAGCTTGCACTGCATGAAACACAAATAGCTAAAAGACTCAACAGCTTTCAACTTAATTTTTTATGGCTGTGGGCTCTTCTTCTAAGTTGTGGATACAGAACTTTGACACTTGGATCACTACCATGGTAAAAGTTTGATGAACAGTTGACAAAGTAACAACCACAACACAGGGTGTGTGATGGGTACTTTAAGTGCAATTAAGACACAATCCTGGCTCATTCTGCATGCTGAGTCTGGTTACTAGCAGCTTCACATGCCTGATAAGTAGGAAGCAATTTATTATGGAGATCAGCTTTTGAACCACATACTTATTTTTCATAACTCTAGTACCAAGCCACAGGTGATTACTCCATCTTTAGCTCACTATGCTCACACACTGCAATTGGATAATTTGTAGGAGTTGTGCCACAATTTTGTAAACTTAACACGGATGCTAGAAATGCAAAACCTCCAGCTTAATCACTTTCCATCCCAGAGAGTGGCCAATGACTAACAGGGGAGCAGTCCAGCACCCCAGCCCACTTGGGAAAGCCAGGTGTGTTGGGATAGGAACCATCACATCTCACTGGCCCACTTTCAGAGGCCTTTTCTCAGCCACAGCAAAAATGTTTGTGTTGCCCTGAGGGCTGAGCTGCACCATTGCCATGCCCCCACCGAAGGGATGGAGATTCCCCTGAGGGAAGCTGTTTGTACACCACAAAAGGGTTGGGAAGGCCAACCAGACACTGGCCAGAGAGGTCGGGTGAGGACAAGGCAGTGTGGTGGGAAGTGCACTAAAGAGGAGAAAAGCCGTGTCTCCGTGCTAAAGCTGGTGAGCAGGAATGCTCTCCCAGCCACTGCCCTTCCTCCTGCTCCCCACAGGGAGAAATATGAGGGCTCATGCACACTTTTGGTAGTGATGATACCCAGACAGGATGCCGATTCAGGAGATTAATCCCCAAAATACTAGACTGTAATGGTAGGATTTGGCATCACTGTGAGATCTTAGGGATAGGAACCTTGTAATAGTGTTGATGTCAAGCCAAATGTTGCTGTTAGCAGAAGTGAAGCTTGCTGGGTTTTACTCTTCATCATCTTGTCCCAGTTGAGAGTGAAGTCCCCCGTAACCCCAGCGATGCAGCAGATGCTTTCAGCCACTGCTCAAGCACAGCTGGATACCTCAGAGATGCAACCCTGATGGGCTGCAGCCTGCTTTTCAGAGCTGTGATGGGACCAGAAACCAGTAGTAGAGCATGGAAGGAGGTAAAGAAAGGAATGGATGTGGGCCATACAGAAAACTAAGGGGGCATTGTCTTTCCACAGCCTGGCACCTCACCACACATGTAAGTTTAAAGAGGGTGCCACCACATCAGGGTGGAATGATTTTATGCCTTTCAGGCACTGTTGAGAAGGATGAAACTGGAGAAACAGAGTTGGAGGGTGGTGTGCAGAAAATCAATATATTTGTCTCCATTCCTTTCTGTCTCTTCACCCAAATTTCTGTGCGTAGAACTAAGAATTTGAAGAACTCTGTTCTGTTCTCATCCATGTTCTAGATTCTCCTCTGCAGCCTCTCTCACAGAATGGAAGTTCACAAGGATAAAGGAAACAGTCACAGACAGATGGGTCTTGTGATGAAAAAACAGATTATTCTCCTTTTTGCATTATTTCTGTTTTGTGTTACAGGCAGGTGTTTGGTGACAACAGAGTTGCAGTGAGTTATTCCATTTTGTGAAACAGAAGAACAGAAAAAAAGCCCTACCCAGTTACTTGAAGCAGTGAGCATTAGAAACAGGAACATTTGTTACTCCAAAAAGCCATACTTCAAAATAAAATTACTGGTTTTATTCTGTGCCTAATGTGAATGATAACAAAAAGATTAATTGCCTTTATTTATACTACAAATCAGCTCCACTGAAACCATCTCATGTTCTGGTTCTCTTTACAGCATTGCTTTAAAGGCTGTGAGGGGAACATAAAACTGACATCCAAACCATCTGCTCATCAGCATTTCATCTCTTTTGCTCTAATCTCCTCACACATAGGAAAATTATCCAGCTGTCCCTCTAAATACATGGACATATGGGATCACAAACATGCAAGGATTTGTGATATTCTTTCTGCTGCCAAAAAATTTCCTGTGCACATTACCTGGTTAAACCTTATCCTTCTCTGAAACAGAGAACCTACCTGAGCTGAGAGATTCAGCTCATGGGTTTTATACTAATAAATGGTGATCCAAATTCATGTCAAGAATTTATCTTCTAATAAAACTTTTTTGGATTTCACCACATAAAATTGTAATAAAGCATTTTTAGGTGACACTATGATACTGGTCTTTCAGCCAAAGTTAACAGAAACAAAGACTGCAGAAATAAAAAAAAAAATTTTGCTGAAAAAACTATATGAAAAGCATAATACAACATAGATATTTCTGCTACACCACCAGTAAATGCAGCCAAACCTGTCTATAGTTTGTCCAGGATCCCGTCCTGCCTACTTTAAAATAGCAAAAGACTTGCATTGAAGTGATTTGTTAAGTTCTGAAATTTATTACAGTGCAAAAGCCTTTCCAATAGTAATGATTAAGCCACAGGTCCCAGAACCTGAACTCTGCATCTGTTGCTAGAGCAAAGGGGGAACTGTTCCTTGCCTTTTAGAGGCTCTTCTAACATCCCCAGTGGCAGCAAAGAGTTAAACAGCAGACACTCATGCTTCCAGTTCTGAAGCCAAAAGTTACTTCACATTCTTGGGAGTAAACTATTTGCCAGATGCATATGAGAGTAGATCCATGTGTAAAAACACCGTACAGAAACATTCCTAATTAATGAAGGGTTGTACAGTCAAAGCACCCATCCTGCCCAAGGTTCCTGCAGGACCCACCAAACATCCAGCTCACCCAGCCCAGCCAGGGAGTCAGCTCAGCTATCTGCAGGCAGTAGAAATGCAGAATTGTTGCTGCCAGGGGTGCTTGCTCTTTGGGCAAGGCTGTTGGTTTCTGAAAGAACCAATACTATGGAGTGGGGTGAGGAGGGCAGTGCCCCCCTTCACATTCATGGCAGAGTCGTAGCAGAGGGTCAGACACAGGGAAGAACCCCACTGGACTTATGGGACAGGGTATGGGTCAGACATGGAGGTGGAGAAGCAGCCCCTTAGCTCAGCTCAGAGGCAGGGAGGGCTGAGCTGCAGCAGGGCATGGTGGGCAGCACCCTGACATCTGTGTCCTGCTCCACTGCTGGCCATGAGCCTTCCCACAGTGAGAACTGGTGTCCCCTTGTCCTCTCAGGTCTCAGTGCCCCACTTTGGGTGATCCAGGGGTTTGTGGGTGACCGTCTCCAGAGGAAGAGGAGGTTGGTCTCTGTGTGTGGAAGCAGTGGTGAAGCAATGTCAGTCTCACAGGTGAGGGGGCAACCTACTTGATGCTTTTCCAGCCCTGGCACTTATGCCCCAGGGCAACACTGAGTTGTTAGCCAGGTGCCTTTCTCCTCCATCCATGCCCCCCTTACCTGCCCACAGGACACCTGTGACTTTGACGAGGGAACAATGAGAACTTCTGCAGTTGCCTTTCCCCTCAGGCTTCATTTCTGTTTGAATTTTTCTGCCTTTGATTTCCAGTCTTTGGTTCTTGTTATTCAACAGGATTAAATAGCTCTTCACAGCCCTGGATTTTCTCCCTGAGGAGGAATTTACAGGCTATAAGCAAGCTGTTTTCAGATTGTTTTCCTTGTTAAGTTGTGGTAAATTTATCAAGCCTGAAGACATTCACTGTAAGGGATTTGCTTCTGTACTCAACTGTCTTGTGTGTCCCTTTCCTACAGGTATCTCAGAACCTCTGAAACATTTTTATGCCCTCTTCCAAGATGAGTCTTGCTGTCCAATGTCCTGAGACAAGCTCACCCTCTCATCAGTTGTCACCAAACATGTTTGAACAAATGAAGGGCACAGATAAAATATTTGATTTCTCTTTACAGCCCTGATTGATTTAATGCCATCCACAGAGGCATTAGATGGGACCTGGTCAGGTGTAAAAGAAGATAATTTAGTATAGATTAGCAGTAATCTGTTTTGCCATAGTGGGAGCTCTTCACAATCTGCTGGGGCAGCTGGTCCTCTGTAGTCCTGCAGTCCTCCTTCAGAAGATGCATTTCCAGGCCCCTGCTCTGCCTCAGCTAAGCCAGTCCCAAGTTACCCCTTCCATGGAATTTCACTCCTTTCAGTTGCACCAAAATGTGATTTCCCCTCCACCTGTGCATGTGGAATCTGGGCAGGCAGAAATCCACTCCAGGCATGAGCTGCAGCAGCAGTGCTCTGGTTGCCACACTCTTTGCTCTGTGCCATTTCTTTCAGAAAGCTCTTGAACTAAATCCTGACCTGATGTGCAAGGCTGCTTTCTTTCCATGCTGGGTGTTCCCTGAATGTGACCTTAAAATGACATTTGTGGGAGCCCAGTTGTAGCTGCATCGGCATCATTGCTGCGGCTTTGCAATAATTGCAGACTGGCACAGTGCCAGGGCCTGGAAGGCTCCTCTGGAGATCACTCAGCCTTTGCTGATGTCTGGGCTTGTTCCCCAGGGCAGGACTTTACATTTCCCTTTGCTGAACTAATGAGGGACCTCTCAACCCATTCCCAGCCTACAGAGATCCCTGGCTGTCAGCACCACCCCTGGTACCAAACACACACACACTGGAGTAACTTTCTTTAGTGATCCCTGCAAATTAAATGATCCTAACACTGGGCTAAGGCAACTGCCATCATGGGAACAAAGGAAACGTCTCTTAAGTCTGGGCTTCCTAATGTTTTTAGTTCCCTCTTAGCCCACAGCATACACTAAACACAAATTTTCTTCTTGCACCTTTTCCCCACTGTGTATGTCTGGTAGACAGGCTCAGTGGAGCACCGTGGAGAAAATAACTGCAACAACAGAGAATGAAGGACAAACTGAAATTATGGAGCTTTGATCCAATTTTGGGGAAGAATTTTGGGAGAGGCAGGGAAGGAGAGAAGGATGTGTGGATGTTCTGTAGTGACAAGTGGTGGCAGAGCTGTGCTTTCCTAACTGTGCCCCTATCAGCCTGACACTGAGAAGATTAAAATGCCATGAAAGTGTTTATGGCAGAGGCCAGTCCTGAATACAGGCAAGTCTAACAGCACCAGGCAAGTCCAAACATGACTTCTCGGACTCAGTGCTCAAAATCAATCTTCTGGGACCAGCTGGCTCCTCACGCCTCTTCATTGCTCTTGGAGTACATGACTTTTTCCTGTTTCTTTTAAAATAAAGCCAGCTAGACAGTTCCCAGGGGTGCAGGGCAGGAGTCAAAATGCTGAGCAAATGTAAATGCCTGCCAAGGTGTGTGCTGATCTGGCAGCACCCTGGTCCAAGATTCTCTTCTCCTGCTTCAGCAGAAGTCATTTCCATACAAGAGGATTATGCAGTTATTCCAACTTGCACATGCTACAATGGCACCCCAAAGCTGCAGTAGGACTTGTGACTTCTTTGGGAGAAGACCTTGATCCAGAAAATTTAAATAAGCAGAGGTTCATGTTTGCCTCTTCAGTGACAAACTTCCCCAGCAGATTCAGCATGCAAGAGCATGAGGCATTGCTCAGTGCACTCTGAGCTCATGTCATTGGTAGCCAACCACATGATTTATTAATATAATAGCATGAAATCAATGGAATAATGGGAAACCCTTTCATTTTTGACAGCACAAACCCCAGCTGATTTCATTGTGTGCTGGCAAACAGAGCTATTAGCTATTAAAACAAAACAAACCCAAACAAAATAGAAAATTGCTACAGAATAGAAAAACAGTTTTCTAATAATGTCCTAACATTCAGGGTGGGTAAAATTGAAGGTTTAAAAATCCTCTTTTTACTTGGAGTTCCTGATGCCTTCCTCCCTCTTTTCACACACACACACACACACAGACACATGCACACATACACACACTCGTACTCATGGATCATGTTTCAGCTCATGACCCTGCTATTCCAAATTGTGAACATGATAAAGAAAACTTGTAAGTGTAAATAAAAAAACCTATCAGAGATGTTTGATGCCCTCTCTCTTAGGTGAGACAAAATGGTGATCAGATATGTAAATGTCTTTTCTTCACCTTAATGACTTTCTTTCTCACCAGAGTGCTTAGAGGAGCAGTTTTGGTGGCTGTGGTAGAAGCACTACTGTAAGAAACAACTTCAGTCCTTGATAAACCATCCTGAATACTTTACTTTCTGAAACAGAAACAGAAACTCATGTGAAGCACATGCCTGTGGGAGCCAAGAGACTCTGGGTAACAAGTGCAGAGAAGGCCCTGCTGAACAGGAGGAATAATTGTATCACTCAAAGAAAATATGGTGCTCCCATCACTCCCTGGTAGCTGCAAGGAGACAGAATGCCCCTCCAGCATCTTCTGTGTTGAGGATGACTCTGCATTCTGCACTGCTCTCCAAACCCAGGATGACATAGACTTCCCAAGGCTCTTCTGTGGGAAACTGGAAAGAAAATAACAAAGCTGTTTGTTTCCCAACCATGGGGAAAAAAGACAGGAAAACCAGAACACTTGTCAGCATTCTTTTGCTTGCAGATCCTTCAAGAACTTTAAAAAGAAATCTTCTAGGACTGCCAAGGAAACAGTCCAAGAAGAAATGTGGGCTGCTTTTAAAGCCTTCACACAACTTATGTCAGCCACTTCGCATCATGGCAGAGGACCCAAGCTTGGTTACTTATCCCAGATTTCTTCATCCCTTATGATTCCATCCTTCAAAATCATCCCTGAGACAAGTTTACATCAGCACAGGCATGTTTTGAGCTAAACCATCCCCAAGAGTCCAAGGCAAGAGCAAGTATCATCTGTGAATCAGATAAGGTTAACTAGATTTGTGGCACCTGTTCTCCCACAGCTGCCTCAACAAGGATATTTCATCTCAGGAGGGAACCTGGTGCAATGAGAACTTGTGTCAAAGGGAAGGACAATGCTTCTGTTGCAGAAGGGTAATTTGGTAACAACTTTATTTTACCAACAAGCATGGGCACCCTCTCTGAAGGAGCAAGGAGAGGTTCTCTTCTGCAATGACAGGAATCATCCTGTGCAGGCTTGTGAGATTTCATGCTCAGGAGACAGATAAAGTGGTTGGCAGTCCACAGTGCTTAGTGCAGGGCAGTGGGAGAGCAGGACATGCTGCTCTAGGCACGCACGTGGAGGCTGCATAATGCACCTTGCATCTGGGATGACTGAAGAGCATCTGGTTAAGATCAGAGTCCCAGCTGGCTTGCCCAAGTGGCTGTTTGAAATAAATAAGTGCTGTATATCCCCTCACAGTGATTGCCTCACAAGCTGTTGTTGAGAGGGAAATGTAAGCATGTTGTGTATGATTTCAGTTTTCTGAGGGCTAGCTGAGTGCTCTGGCACCAGCACCCCAAAATGCATTTGGTGTGCGTGCCTAACTTACAGCAAGGCTGTTCCAGGGCTCTGTATGTTGCTAAATAACTTTCCCATTGTTTCACTGGTTACATTGCTCTCAGTATTTGGCTTGGCATTTGTTTTATGTCCCAGTCCCTTTAAAGCCTGTCTGATGGAAAATGCACAACCCTTTCCTGAATCTAATTTAAAAGAGCCTTTTTTGTCCATACTTCCGTGAATCTCCCACCTCCCTGGCAAATTTTACATGTCCTGTCTTACCTGTAGAGAAATACTTACTTTCATGGCTTCAAAAGGAAAAGCTTAAGAAAGGACTGTAAAATGTTACAGTTTTATACATAGAAAAGCCTATATACAGGTCTTGTCTACAGGATCACTTTGAACACAGGGAAATGGTGTTGAAAAGTCCAGCTCATGAGAGAAGCCATGCTTTGTGCAGGCTGAGAACAGAGCTGGGCACCTGGCAAGGTGCACACTCTGGCCAACCTGGGGGGCTGCAGCTGCCCAGACAGACTTTTGGACATTAGGGAGCTTAGGACCCTTCAACTACAGGAGCTTTGCCTTTCTGGAAACCACGAGGCAGCCAGCCAAGCAGTGAGGAGGCCATCCAACATCCTGGCAGGAGAAGAAATGAACCCATCAGTAAGTACCCCACAGGCTGTCCTGGTGCCTTGCTGGGACTCTGCAGCTGCACCTTGTTGCAAATGAGCTGCCTGAACAATACCTACAGGGGTGAGCCTGGGGCAAGGATCAATAGGCAGCTGAGGTGGTGGACCAAGGTTTACTGGAGCCTTGTAAGTTGCAAGGTTGAGGTCTGGTTGTGTTTGGTTTGCTGACTTGCTCCATTCCTGAAGAGGTTGCTGTTCAACATCTCCAGATGCCAGGCCTTTCTCAGGGAGAGAGAGCTCCATCTGGGAGAATGTTACTGTGCTCAGCCCTGCTGGAATTGAAGGAATCTGCTCAGTGAGAGACTGAGGGCTGCTGGCTGGTGCTGAAAAACCTCCAGGGACCTTCAAACTTTCCGTAGACCTCAGAGCAGGAGATGACTTTAAAAAAACCCCATGCTGTGGTTCTGCACCCATTGTAAGGTGCTCTTGACCCTCTTTGGAACCAGAATGCCCTGATCTGACATAAACCCAAGGGTCTGATCCAAATGTAGAACCAACAAGGTGAAATGCTTTCTGTCCATTATTCTTACAGGTATTCCCTGAAGGTTTAGGCAGTAACAGCCTGACTTTCTTACAGAATGCAGACAGATGGCAATGCCCAGAGTTTCTTGTCAGAGTAATGTTTAAAGTACTGGAAGTCTTTTATTATGTCCTATCTCAGGATGCCTTTTTTTTCTAGATTTTAAAAAAAAAAAAAAAGAGAAAACAAAACCAAACACATTCATTCCTTGAACCTTTTCTCATAGGTCATGTTTTCCAACCTTCTTATCATCCATGTTGGTCTCCTCTGGCTCTTCTCCCCTTACTCTCCGTCTGCCATCAAAAGCATGGCCCCAAAGCAGACACACTGCTCCAGTAAAGACCTCACCCACACTGGGCAAAACTGAAAAATCACCTCCTGTGGATTACACAACACATCTTCCATTAAGAACTTGTGGGCTTTTTCCACTTTCCTAACAAAATCCTATTGTTAGGTTATTAATTAACAGATGTTCAGTTCTTACAGGCACACCACAAACTTCACCTACTGTCCTGCAATGCTGTTTAAATGTGTTGATAAATCAAGACCTAAACTGGAAGTAAATCCATGCAAATGAATGGTGTAATTGCAAGTGATAAAAATGGTGTAATAAAAGTCGCAGGAAGCACTGTCAGGACCAAGTCACAGGCTGAATATTGGTGTACTTAGACTTCAGATTGCTAATATGCCTAATATGTACTAACTTTGCCTTTTGTAGAAATCTATAGAGAACTTGGCCATATCCCTAACATACAGGTATTGCTATTTTTGTTTATTAGCAGCTCCCTCACCTAAATTTATGAGCATCTCTAAGAGCAGGATCCTAAATCCTGCCCTCATCTTGCACAGGCAGGGTTCAGAGCATATATTTGTGAATCATTTGAGGATGTGGATGTGCAGATAGTCACAGTAACCTAAGAAAATAAGCACTAGATTTGAAAATATAGTCCTCAGGTTTGACTTAGAATGCTTGCCTCTTGTAGTCATAATGAGTGTAGCAGTTACTCAATGCACAGGAAGTAGAAATGCTGTGAGTAGGGACTGCCTGAGATGATTTCTGCCCAAACAAATCCTGTAAGAAGTCACTATCCCTTAGCCAGTGACTATTTGCTTATTCCTGTTTTATGAAGTAATATTTGGCTGTGTAGTAGTTTAATAAATACTGTTCTGTAACTGCTTCCATCTCAGTCAGTTTGCTTCAAAATAGGATTTCTATAAATCTTTATAACACGGGGAATGCACCCAAAAATATTTGGGTAGGATTTTTTCCCACATAAAATATGTTTTATATGCTGCATCAAAAACACCCACAAGAGACACAGAACTATGCATACCATACAAGGGGAAAACATCCTTTGTCTTTGTTATTATATTTGTATCACTAGTTCCCAAAGAGCAAAACTAAATCATAGACCTATGCTAGGAAATCCTGGAAAGATAAGGGAAGTGAATGCATCTAGACTTCAGCTAGACCAAGGAGGGAGAAAGTTTATAAATCTGGCCAAAAGGAGGTCACTGGTGACCCTGAATATTTAGACATATGACTCATATATAAAAGAATACTTGAACCATCAAAAGATTAATCATCTGTTTCTCTTTAGTCTCCCTCCCCTGCAAAAAAAGAATAATAATAATAAAAAAACTTTCAGTGATTTTTTTCCCCCTTCGCATTTATTTATTCCATTAATCTGCATCATAGTAAAGCACCAGACTTGGATTAGCAGGAATGGATCATTTCTAGCTCATAGTAGCAGGTAGTAAGCAAAAGGTGTCCCTGGACACTGAAAGAGGGGTATGGGATTCACTCTGCTGCTTCACCATTTTAGCAACTGATGGTGTCTCTGAGATTTCATAAATCCAGCACTGGGGAAGAACAGGAGCAGAGCAGATCTCAAGCAGAGAAGGTCCCACAGGAAAAACCATGCCAAGGTAAAAAAAAAGCTTGAGACTAAGCTATTTTTAAACCCTTCCCTTCAAAAGACCCAAGAAAGATGATATTTGGGCTCCTCACAGAAAGTGTGTGGATGGCTCAGGGGCATCAAGCCACATGACTACTGGCTTTGACCTTGACAAACAAAGGATCAGAACACCAGAAGAGGCTCTCTGGTTTAACAGCATTACTTAAACATCTCTGTGGACTCAGACATACTGCAGGTTTCACCTGGGCTATAAACTGCACTGCATCCTCTGTATGGCTAATTGGCAGCACTGCCTTGGAGCCAGGAAATATCAAACACAGTCCATGTTTTTGGCTGAGAGGCTCACCTCTTCTTCCAGCCTTTCACTGCTGTGAAGCTGCACAGAATTTCACACAAGTGTGTCACACAGATTTACCACTTCTCCTCTACCTGCTACCACAGGACACAGTTTGCTCTGCCACACATAAGAAGTCCCAGCTTCTTTTATCCAGAGAGAGTTGTTGTATCAGATGAGCCTGTGCTTGCTGAGATGAGCTGTGAATAAAATTAGGCAGCTGGTCTGAATCCCCAAGTAAACTGGGAGATACATCTTAGCTCCTGCACACTGACATTGAAAAACAGAAAGGGATTTCTTTTTCTTTTTTCATCAAATTTTGGTTTTGGCTTCTTAGCCTTAGTTCTTTCTTTGCTCACATTTGACCTTGGCAAGCACCTCACCAAACTCAAATCATGAAATTCCCTCTGGAGATCAAAGGCTGGTGTCCTTGTTTCCCTACAGAGCGTGGATTTGATCTGAAAGTCTGTGGGATTGCTAAACAAACACCTCACATCCGTTATGGGGAGGATTTATTTCTTTTAGCTGGAATAACCTTCCTCACCCAGCTCTTGCAGGCTGGAAAATTCAGCACCATAAATCATGAAGGAGCCACAAGTATTTGGGAGTTTCTCTGAAAGCAAAGCTGTGGTGGAATGGATTAGCACTACTGACATGGTACCTCTCCCCCAGTTGCTACCAATCAAAGTCACTTTCTTTTGAAAAATACAAAGGAAGTCATTGTACTGTGGTTGTATTGTGGTACTGTCCAACAGCTCAACCTGTTACTGTGTACAAAAATGTGCAGCTTCCAACCAAAAGTTTATTTGTTTGGGAGGAAGCACTGAAAGGTCTCTTGAAAATAGGCTAACCCAAGCATGGCACACTGTTAAGAGAAAAAGCTGTCACACTGGTCACAGCAAGTGTTTCTGATGGAAAAGGAGTAGTGTGGCAAGTAAGATAAATGGTGCACATAAGGTCTGATTTAAGAGGCAACAAAGTCAAAACCTTTCAGAACTCTGGCAGTCTTTGGATAAAGTCCTCACACTGCTCCACACACAGCAGGGAAATAGCTGGAGCTGCTGCCGTGCACTGCCATTTACAGTGCCTGTCTCAGTCAGGCACTTCCTGAGTACAGCTGCCTTTCCTCTAGACATGGAAAACTTTGACCCCATCAATCATGATGTTTCACCACATCTTGGATGTAATATGCTACCTCATTTATTATTCTGGTTTAGATTAAAGGCATCTAATTCCCTTGGGGCTGGTTAAAAAGGGGTGAAGCATCAGTGTTTCCTTACTCCTTTCCTTTCCTTTCCTTTCCTTTCCTTTCCTTTCCTTTCCTTTCCTTTCCTTTCCTTTCCTTTCCTTTCCTTTCCTTTCCTTTCCTTTCTCTGAAGACACACATCACATTTATTGATTTTTACTCACTTTGTGAGTGTTCTATTCACTTTTACTTTGTTTGGAGAATTTATTCCCAGGGGGAATACCAAGCCAAAGGGTATTATTAATTTACCATTGACTGTTACAAGTCACATCCATAGTCATACCAAGCAATCTGCCAATACCACAGGACAGTGATCCTGTATGCAGTGTATGCAATAATTAAATTTATTGCTTTCATGGAATACATCTATGGAATATGGGAAAATAAAATCAATCTCCACATGCCTAATGACATCTTTTGCAACTCAGTTTTCTTGTACTTTGCAACATCTGTTCCCATGGTCTCATGTTCACTTGCATCCCAGCTGCCTTTCCCTGTGGTAGGACAGCGCTCAGTGTGCAGCTGCTCAGCAGTGCTGCTGCACATGAGGAAAGGGAACAGGATTGTACCAGATTAAGGAGCAGAAGCCTAGGATTTTAAGGAAAAAATCTCTCTGCCCCCAGCATCCTCCACAAGCTGTCCACATCCATCATGAGGTGTGAGCTGAGAATCAGGGGTCAACAGAGAACACGGACCTACCTCACTTCTGTCAACCTCTTGGGTTGACACCAATCACTTATCCAAAATGTTCAAGAGTTTTAATGTACCTGGTGATATTTTAACACCTTCATAAAGCATATGTATTGTGAAAGACTCAAGCCATGTCCACAGGGCCATAGATGTGAACACCAGGAGTCTGGGGACAGTTAAAACCTGTTCTCATGACCATGTGTGGGCTCAGGTGACTCTCCTCTGGCAGCTGCTTTCCTTGCAAGAGGGACTTAACACAAACCCCTCCTACACGCAAAGTGGTCCAGCAGTGGGATTCCTCTGAGCTTCTTCCATCTTTCATCCAGGAAAGATGGACATCAGTCACCACTAATAACAGATTAACTGGATTCAAGTGGCATTCCATTATGGTAGGTATTTTTTAAGAGGCTGTGATGTTGTGATCATCTGGGTCAGCCCAACCACTGAATTTTGAGCAGGTAGCAAAGTTTTGGGATCATTTACAAGCTTGACCTAGTCAATCCAGCAGGAAGGACTCTACTCTGCACAACCCAGCTTTCTATTTCACATGACTTGTAAAGAGCATATTCCTTTGAGTGCATATTTGAAAGGGTGTGTTCCTCATAGATGCTGTTCATTAACATTTCTGCATTCCATCAGTTTTGTATCTCCTCCTTGCAATTAAATTGAAGATCAGTGGAGACAAAGAATACTTTAATCTATGGGCCCACTACAAACAGTAAGGCAAAGATTTCCAAAGCAAAAAGTCTCAAGTCTGACCCATTTACCTTTCAGATTACTGTTTTCAAACTGCAGTTTCCCACTACACTTTTTTTAGCAACTGAAAGATGCTAAAACAACTGTTCTCTTTTACATATAGTTATTCCTTTCCAATGTTTTTTTTATGATGATCACAGAAAAATAATCTTCATAATGTCCATGTACATCAGGAAACACTGGTGATTAACTGCAGGTGATGAAAAATAAATGCTTTCTTTCTACACTTTCAGACAGCTCAGTCCAGCTACCATCTCTTCATAGCTGGTCTGACACTGGTTGCTTTAATTTCTACTCAACAGCCCCCATGAATTAATCAGGAAGGTGGCTCCTTTCTGGCCTTTTCATAAAGAGACAGTTTGCAGTGTGAAACCTTCAGTGAAGGTAGTGCCAACTCACACCAGACCCCCTCATATTTCAGGCACTTTCTTCCTTTGATTCTTTGGGGGGCTGAATCCAGTCCCATCATTCTCCAAGAGCCTCCCAATTCCCACTTGAACTCAGTCCTTAACTGAAAAGCATGATCCCAGATCCCACAAACAGACAAGAAAAGGCAGGATAACAAGGTTAGAAGCAAGTATATCTCCACTAAAACATAGGTTAAAATTATGTTTGAAGCTTCTCCTTTCTTTTAAAATCTTAATACAGAAGAAAACATTATGATGACATCTTGTGTGCCTGGCTAATGCTGTGTACAGCCTGGTTTATGTTATTATTCAAAGCATGAATCAGGCAACTGGCATCTTTACACTGAAGAGTTTACCTCAATTATTAGTTTGCTTTTACAAGTTTGTAAATTAATTTTGGCACCTATGTTGCTCTGTTAGCAAGGTTACAGCTTACAGACATACAGGTAAATGGTAAGAAGATTTAGCAGACCAAAAAAACTGAAAAACATCCCCCAAAAAGGAAAAGCAAATACTGAGTCTGACAGCTCAGATAACCTCTTTTAATATAATAATGTAAGTGCTTTATGTTTGCACTTCAGAAGTTTAGATACACACCCCTCAAAGCAGATTCTGTATCCTGAATCAAGCAGCTCTGTGATGGGCCAGGAAAGTGGCACTGCAAAGATTTCTGTCAAACCCAAGTGGGTGTCTGAAATAGCAAGTGAGCTTGTGGTATGATGCAGGGGAGTGGGGAAGTGATCAGTGAAAGGCTCTGAGATGCATGAGAAAGGAGATGGCTAAGAAGGTAACTGAAAATTGGGACAAGATGCATCAGGAATGTGCCTGAATTAAATGATATCATTTTTTTTATAAGATGGATGCCTTTCAGACAGAGAAATACAAGTCAGCCAAATCTCTCTGGACATCTGTATGATATCACAAAGGAATTATTAACTAAAACTGCAAAAATGGGAATCAGCACAGAAATGGATCCTGAGGAGATGGCAAAGGGCTCTCTCACAATGAAATCTAACAAACTGAAACAGTTCTTTCAGGAGTGAGGCTAAGCATCAATTCAGCATGACCACTGGCAGAGAAAATGGGAACATCCAGTGGTATTTATCGATATAAAACTGGTGGCATAATCAACACAGAGAAGACTCATGACCCAGAAGGCCAGGCTAATGAATCCAAACAAAACTGAATAATTTACCAAATCCAAGCTGATGCACACAGGGGCAAAGTACCCAAGTGTTTGCAATCATGAGTCCTGCCAGCTGAAAACAAGCACAGAAGGAGACCTGTGTACACAGGTTATGTCAGGACCCAGAGCTCTGACCTAGCTCTTGTCACTCAGCTTCTGAAACCAAACTGGGCAGTCAATGGGAAAAGGTGCAGTAGAGAAAAAGTTCCAGAAAAGACAGATACAGAGCAGTGCCCACTGGACATGGACAGCCCTGGGGAGACCTCACAGATGTGCTGTGCACAGCTTCCTCAGCTATTTCTGTGTTGAAGAAACTGAAGCAGTGAACATGAGGCAGATGCTGACTGTGGGGTTACTGGGGAGGCTGTATTAACACACCAGATGGGACAGGTTGGGCTTTACAGCCAAAGCAAAGCCATGGCTGAGAACAGACATGACTGACCTTTGTAAATGCAGTAGTAGATTAAAAAGCAGAGAGGGGAAAAAAGCAGCTTGAGCCAAGTACAAAGTTCAAATAAGTATAAACCAGCCATAACAAGTTATCTCCTTTACTCTGGAGAGCACGAGCATGTTCCTCACAACTGTGGTGGCCCTGTGCTGAAGCAATCTCCCAAATGTGCAGCAAGGACCAGAAGTCTCCCTGCTTCCTGGATGGACCTGGCTAAGGGCTTGGACACAGTTATATAGTGGTTGTAGATGAGAGGACCCAACTTCATGACTCAGGAAATTTTTTCCTGGCCCATTTGTTCCATTTCAGCTGCAGAGGAAATGCCAAGGAGTGAACAAAAGTTAGAAAAATATGGATGACATGTGCTTACAGATGGAAATTTGGAAGAAGGACACACCATTGAAATACATGGAGAAAGCCCTAGTGGATGGCAGTGCCCTATAAGTAACAGTATTTGCTTGTGAGAGTCTGTGTACACAGAACTACAACCAGAATTAAACACCACACTCTTTATCAATCGATTTTAAGATTCCTGTTAACTCAAAATATCTAGTTAGACAATTAAAAACACCATTTCCTTCCTCCTCTGGTAATGACACAGGAACAGAAGTGGCCCTACCTGTGCCAGTGTGCATCATGGCAAGTGTGTGTCCTCACTGGGCAATGCAGAACCTGCATGGCAGCATCAGCTCCTGGCCTCCCTTCCCTCCCATGGGCAGCAGGGACCCTTCAACAGAGTCACCTGCAGTTCACCATCCCCACAAAGAGGAGATGGAACGTTTTGCTGTGTTGAATTACAGACTGTGCCTAAGCACCTTGTGTGAAGGAGCAGAGAGCAAATGCAAATTGACTCCAAAGTAAAAAAATCTCAGAGAAAGTGCAAAAGGAGAAGCATTGAATTTATTAAAGTTGACCCTTTTTGTTTTTGCATTTAGAAAAAGATTTTGAAATCTCCAGGAAAATGTAGTGGGCCAGACTGCATTTGTTCCACTTGGATAAGAAACTTCCTGAAAACACTATGAAATAGCACAGAGTACAGCTTTGCCTTTGCAGGGAAAAGTTATCACTGGTTGATAAAGGAATCACTAAATGATCTGTGCCCAGGGCTTCAGTGTTTTGCTTTTAGTCTGCTTTGTCAAGGAGGAAGGGCAGGAGCAGAGCAATCTGCCAGGTTGGAAAGGGGATGCAAAACGGTGTTTGCAAATCTACAGTGTGCTGAAAGTACTTACTGAACTTAAATAAAAGGTTAACTGCCAAGGATTATGATTTTTTTCCATTTTTCATATGGCTGTTTCTTTGCAAGAACTGAACACTGAGTTGTTTGCAAGAAAAGGACTGATTTCCACTGAGAGAAAGAGGCTGGGGTTTTTTCTCTTTTTTAATTGACTTCATCAAGTACTTCTCAAAGAGGTAACCAGAGAAACAGAAAAACACATGCTTTCTAGTTCATGTGTACAATGTTTTCTCTCTGAAACTCATGCACTGCTATGAGACTGTGTAATACAGTAGTGCCTGGGGACAGGATGGAAGTGAGTGTTGGTGTGTACCTTGATCCCTGGAGGAAAATATCCCCTTCAATATTTTTCACATTTACTCAGAAATACCTAAACCCACTGCACTCCTTGCATGCCAAGAAGGGAGCCAAGAACTCAAGGATATTTTTTTCTTCTCTCCAAATAACATATTTCCCCACTCAAAAGAAAAAAATTCCCATCAGTCTGACAGACTTCCAGGAAACAGGGGGATTATTTTTTGGTTGCCAGGGTCCAAGCTCTGTTTCTTTAGGCACTGACAAGAAAGGGGCTCTTCTACATCCCTGTTTACATAACTAATGAATATAGGAGAATGCTTAGCAACCTTTTGTCAAGCAGCATGAGATTCACCTTCCTAGAAACAGACTCATCAAGATGTGGTGCAATAATTTAGCTCTATTTTAGTGTGCGTTCATAGAGGAAATTATTACTTTACCTCACGTTACACAGACATGTTTTTTCCATGCTCCCTAAAGGCTTCGGGTTTTTTAAAGGTACATTTTTATTTAACATTAATGACCTACTTTTCCCCTTTCTACTCAAGAAACCTTTTATCTGTTATTTCCTCAGAAAAGACCTTATTATGCTAAGAATATACTAAAATATCTTGTAGTCTCCCCATTCTGTTTCATCAACAAGGAGCTCTTAGATAATGGCAGAAGTGGTTCCCTTGAGGGAAAGGAGACAGATCAAATGCAAGAAAGAGATGATACAGACAGATTTTTAAGGTGCTTCATTACAGTGAACCCAAATGCCACAACTGCCATCTCAAAACTCACCTTCCTTCAGGGTTGAGCCAGCAGCCACTGTTTCCTCTGAAGGGTGTAACCCAGGAGTGGTTCATATGCAGAGGGCAGCATCCTGGCACCCCAAACACAATAACCAGTTTGCTCAGTATCACACCTGCGCTGTATGGATCTGGTCCCATGCCTGAGCCAAAAGCAGGGACACAAAGAAGAGAGCCCCATGGCCTCCCACACCTGCCTGCAGCCACAAACAGCAAGGACAGGGCTGGATATGGGGTCTGCAAAAGTTAGTTTGGTCTTGCAGGTAGTTGATGGGTAAAGAAGGGCTCAACTGGTTATGACTTCTACCCATGGGCAAACCAGTTTCCCCCAGGACACCTTGGTAGCTGCTTGCTAGTTTACATCTGCCCATAGTGAAGCCCCAGCTCTCTTTCTATTGAAGTTTTAATTTAAAAGTGGTACAAGCTGCTCAGAGAGGCACCTGGCTTCCCAGGAAAATTACTGAAACGCTTTCTTCACACTAACTTTTCCCTTTTCCCTGAAACCAGCAGGTGACATCTGGAAAACATACAAAACATACAAAACATACAAAAGAGAAAATTGTCATTTCAAAGGAATTAGTAACTCCAGTCCATCTGTGTGGGCGCTGCAGCCCCGCTGAGCTCCCATACCCCAGAGCCGGGAAGCTCTGCAGGAGCAGGTCCAGCAGCATCCTGGCTGTGCATCACCTCCCCACCTCCAGTGTGCCTTGTGTCAAAGGGAATAGGAATGGCCTGAGCCATAAATGAAAGAGCATCCTGCAGAGTTTAGCTAAAACAAATACAACTTTAGGTGCTGGGTGGTATGACTCAAGTTTAGAAGAGGATGTTTTTGGTATGAGAGGGAAGTCAGAAGGTTGCATGCAGGATTCTTCTCTCAGTATGCTGGCACAGCACTCTGCTGAGGGCTGGACATAGTGCTGTTAACACCTTATAGCCAGCCACAGGAGAGCCTTCTCCAGCTTGTGAGGAACGTGGACATCAGTGGCAGGAGGAGCACACAGCAGGGTCTTTGTCGCTGACCCCAGTGCTGCTGCTGGCTCAGGGCTCTGCAGTGGTGCTGGCATGGAGACTTGGAGCATCACAGCTCTCTGCCTGCCTGCTCCACTGCATGGGCTTGACATGCAGATCTGCATTCTCAAATGCACAGGAGCCAAAGGAGAGGAATATAAAGACAAGAAAGAGTGAGACAAATGAGTAGGCAGAGGATACACAAGCCCTGCCTTCCAGGTCAGTGTGTCACACATTCACACAAGTTGTGCTTCGTGTCTGCATTTTGTCAGATGTACCTGCAGTCTCATCTGTAAGGAGCTTTCTTCTTCTCTACCAACTCTGCACACTGTTAAATCAGCTTTACTCTTTTCTCATCTTTTCTCTGCCTGAGCCCACTGGCCTGGGATTGTCTGGAAGATTCCTCACTACTCCATCACCACTTTCCTACGCAGCCTCGGGCTGATTATTGCTTTCTTGTGACTCTCTGAAATGGGGGAAGGAATGCCTTTGTGCTTCAAATACCTATAACAGATTTAAAAAAAATAAAATAAAAAAGACTGGTGCTTAGGGTATGCAGCCATGACTGCCATACATACACTGGAGATCTTTTATTTAGAGACAAGAGATGCTGCAGGGCTGTAGATTTGTTTTACTACATGAAGCAAATTTGGTATATGAACTGAACTTCCCCTCTCTGGTGGCACTTTGTGCAGCCTGTAGGCTTAGTTTGCCTGTGCTGGTTCAAGAAGCTGTGATGCCAGGTGGAAGTGGTGTCCTTCTGCACAGTCTAGGGCTCATGGATACAGAAAAGCACGGCATAAACAGCATCCTCTGGTCCCCACATTCCCTACAGCATGCTGTGCAGGTGAATCTAAGTAACCCCACACTTCAGGTGTAAGACAGAAACGCAGCAGGTATGCACAGGAGCTCTGTGAACTTGTCTGTGTTTGTGCAGTGGGAAAGAGCCAGGTGGGGAATCCACCTGTTTAATCAGCCAGTCCAAGAAATCAGCTCCCAGGGCAATGACTGCATGGCCAGAAGCAGACTGGGATCCCAGATTTTGCTGCATTTTGTCCCCTCTGGGAATGGGATTTGACCTTGGGCACACCACCATGCTCATGTGGCTGGGCAGCTTCCAGAGCAGAGCCAGTGCTTGTCCTGTCAGCTGGGAGCAGGAGCCACAGAGCCGGGAGCATCCCCTGCACCCCGCTGCAGGAATATGTCCCTGGCCTGCCAGGTTCTAGAAATGTGTTTGATAAAAAGTCCCAGACTCCAAGACTGCAACAGGAATAGGGATGAGATGGGACCTGCTCGAGCCATGTTACCCTTATCATTTTTGGCATATATTGAAATACAAAAACCATGCTATGCCTAGGAACTCATAAAAAAATTGTACACTTACTGTAAATGCATTAAAAATATAAAACAAGAGGGAGAATTATTTAAACTTTGCAGAGACTTGTTGGCTTTGACTTGTCTGGGCAACAGTGGAAAGTGAGGATGAGGAACATCTAACACTTTTTAACTATGGATTTCAAAGCATGTTAAAGTAACATCCACAGCCAGACATTCCAAAACAATGCATTATACTCTGTGGTAAAAAAATTACAGTAATAATTTAATCACATTTTCTTTCAACACTGCTGCTGGTATTGTAGTTGAGCTTAGTCAAATTAATGTCAACAAATTATTTAATGAGCAACATTATGCTGGCTGTGTAATGACAAATAGGAGGATTGGTTCTGGTAGCTCAACAGAGGCTGAACCATTCCAACACGTGGAGTGATTAGATGATGCTCAAGTGTCCCACTCAGTTCTTCACACCCAGACATGGAGCTTTCTTTTGGACAGAGCTGTGGCAGAGAGAGATGATGTGATCAGCAGGAGGGAAGAGGCACAGTTGGCTCTGTGGTGCTCAGAGGAGATGAAAAACAGCTGTCATGTGGTAGAAAAGCCATATCTTTGCCATGTGTATGGAGAATTTTCTCCCAAAGGACATGGTGTAATCAAAAATAAGAATACTAAACTTAAAAAAGGCATAGCAATCTCAGTCTCTTCAGCAGGCAGGGGGAAACTGATGAAGGAGAATGTGGGTGAGAGCTCTGACTTGTGGGAAGAAAAAGAGTGGCTGGAAGGTTATGGGGGCACAGGGCCAGAGGCAGAAGGGTGCACCAAGCAGGAGATATGGGCAGGTCCATCAGAGTGTCAAGAAGCAGGAGGAAAACCGCAGGGGACTATTTTTCATCATGTCCTCAGGGTTCTCGCTTGCTTGTTGCCTCTTCTAAGCTTTCAAGCAGAAAGCTTTAAGTAGCAGAGAAGACAGATCAAAAAAATCCAGAGGACCCCCACAAGAGACCTCCAAGGTAGACCAAAGGCCTCCAAGGAAAGTGACCTCCTGAAACTGCTGCCAAACAATGCTGTGTATACAGTATAAACACTCTTTCCTGCATTCTGGGAAGCTTTCAGAAGATAAGTCCATGAAATGTGATCAGTGCTTTCCTCTCCTGATAAATCAGCAGCAACAAAAAATGGTATGTTGAATAATTTGACTAGCTTGGTTTGCTTCATATGTGGTCTTCCAGAATGCCAGGCACACAGATGCTGAAGCGAAATCAAACTGGAAGTATTTTACCCTATGGGATGCAAGGGAGGCTGCAGGTTCAGATTCAAACCCCGAGTTTCCCTTCAGCCTTTGGATCTGATCTGAATTCTAAAACTCTGGGGGACTGTCTAACATGCAGTCACATCTACTGTGGCAAAGTTTATCTCAGGACACAGGAAACATGAAAGACCACAAGGAGATTGTCTGAATTCTCATCCTTTCTAGACCCTGGTTTTCTTCATATTTACCTTAAGCCTGACAGAGTTCAAGACTGGCACCACAGTGCAGAATTCACCATGGAAGACACAGCATCTGCTGGCTCTGAACATCTCCTTAGGAGAAGGTAAGTTTTGCTAGAAGCCAAAACCTGCTCACTTTTATACAGGAGCTTCTGTGAGTACGTTGCATCCTGTGCCCTGCCACCAGGCTGCTGGCCAGGTGTGAAGAATGTTATCTCTCTTTGGCTCTAATGCTTCTCCATAACAGCTCCAAAGAGTGTGGCTGGTCATTCTGCTTAGCAGAGGAAAATCATCCCTACCAATAGTGAAGTTGTCCAAATAAAAATTAATTTCCTGAGCTGGCACATCTCACCCAATTAATCTTGCAGCAGCCTGCCCAAGTCAGGCTGCATTTGCTCGTCTGGTTTTTTTCAGCCAGTACTACACGTGTTGGAGTAAACTTGCTAACTTGGATGTCATAACAACTTCTCAGGAAACCAGATTATAGGAACTTCAGAAAACTGAATTGAAAGTGCATTTTTGAGCTGCCATATAGCCTGTGTCTCCCTTCCGTAGCATAAAGGGATAACATACAGTCACATGAAGAAGTAGTTTTACTTGCTTGGGCAGGGTGAGTTTATAACCATGGTTTCTAAATGTTTCCTAAAGAGCCACCCTGTCCAATGCTCTTTCTACATTTTCTTGGATGACATATGAGGCCAAGGATTTCTAGTTACCCAAGAAGCCAGAAATGGTGCTCAGAGTTGTTCCAAATGAACCTCTTACTGCAGTATTTTAAAGCCATCTGTGCAGCTTCTGACCAACCAAACTCCCTTACCCTGGAAGGCAGGCTATGGCATGGCAGGAAGGTAACCCAATGCTTTCTATCTGTTGTCTGTGAATTCAGGCAAAAAGACTGTAGCGTTACACATGCTATGGCATGGCCACAAAAACTCACTGTGCCGACAAGAAATAACAGCCTGGAAAGCCACTAAGCACTATAAAAATCACAGACCAGTTGCTGTGACATCCTATGAGTTTATATCCCCAGAAGCAAATAAATTAAATGAGGAATGCCTTTGCTTTTCACACAGCCCCCTGTAAGCCTTTGTTGCTGACTAAGCCAGTAGCTGTGCACACACACCACATTTCCCTGACAGCCTCCACTGTAAGACCCTCTTGCAGTTTAATCTGAGCTTCGCCTGTCTTTAAATACTTTGACCAAGATTCATGCTGTGAAGATGGTTGATCTCATCTGGGCACCTAACAAGGTTAACCTGTGTAATGGATGGAAGTAGGGCTGTCTGAGAGGCTGAGAAGCCCCACTCAGAGGCAGCTGTCCATGAGCACCTGGTCCCAACCTCCCTGGGTGCCTCTGTTTCAAGGCTGATGAGAAGGTGCAGCTCCTCCTGTTCCTGCACCTGCGGTTTCTGGGTGCTTATGGCTGTGAGGAGGCTCCAGACCACAGCAGAAGGATGGAATTTTAGGGGTCCCCCAGGATGGAGAGGGAATGGCATGCAAAGATTAGGATGTAATGCAAAAGTTGGGAAAGCATGAATGAAACCAGTCATGAAAAGGGGCTGAGGAATAACAGGGAATGTGGCACTGACTACCCAAATCAGGAGGCAGATTTGGGAGATGGGAGAAAGAAGGGGGACAGGTGTATACTGTCAGTGCAGCTCTGAGGCATGTTTAGGAGTCAGGTGAGAGCATATAATCTGATAGGTAGAAAAAGAAACTTAGGCTGGGAGCTGGGATGAGGGGAAGACTGAGATGTGGAAGAGAGAAAAGGTCTGGAGCTGGCAGCAAAGCAAGAGAGAGGTAGAAGCTTAGGCTAAGAGAAACAGGAGGCTGGAGTCAATGTTGAGATCCTAAGAGAGATGATGTTATCAAAACCTCAAGGCTGGTTGGTGTGGCACAGGAAATGTTAAACCTGGCTTTTCCTAAGTACTGAATGCCTGCAGTCTGTGCTGTGCTGTTTCAGATCAGACTTCACAACCAATGTGCTTTCAAGTGCATGTAGTTCTGAAGGCCCTTCTGAGGAAGGGCTAAAATCCATGTCTGGCTGGTGTGACTTTGGAGGTGGACAAGCCACTAGGCTAGCAGGACATGTCATCTCACCTTTGGCAAGTACATGCCCCCGTGGGGCAAGGAGTGCACACAGGTAAGCCAGCATGGATGGTGTGCAGATGAGGAACCCAAGTGAGCCGGCAGTGGCACCAAGGTGGTCACTCAATCCATCCTGGCCACACCATCCCAGGGCCCCCAGCCTGAATCTTTCTTCCTGCTAACAGCTGCATTCAGCTCAGGCACGTGCCAGGAAGCAGCTCCCTTGACTGAGGTGGAAGAAAGGATGGCTATATCTGCAGCTTGCTGCTGCCCATGCCTGAACAAGCAGCTCCTCATGGAGCCTCCTCACCAGTGCACTGGGGGATGCTTGTGTGGATCAGCACTGCAGTGCACCCTCCTCAGAGACCAGAAGGTAGCCTCAGCTGGCCAAGGCCAAGTGCCTAACTTTCCCCACTGCTTCTACAAGCCCAGTTCAGCAGCATGTGGTGTGCATTTACCCCCCTTTTAACCGGCCAGAGACTGCGCTACCAGAAAGCTGGCACGGAGCAGACCCTGAGGCACACCTACCCCCAGCCTCACCCGCTGCTGCTGTTTTAGCAGTGTCTGACAGCTTTTTCCAGAAGAGCAGTGACTTTGCAGGAGCCAGAGTTGTCTCCCTGCCCATGGCATGCCAGGCCAGCTGCTCTCTGCGGGACAGAGCCAGCGAAGTGATGTGACTCACGCAGGAGTCACCCGGCAGGAAACAGCTGGCGGCTCTCAGCGGTGCTGGGGTGCTGGGCAAGGAGCCTTCTCCAGGCTGTCAAAGACATGCTCTGGGCCTTCGTGATGGGCCATGTGCTGCAGAGCCAGAACTCACGGGGTTTGAGGCCAAACAGATGGACTTCACTGGGAGAGAGGGGAGGCCACCTGAGGAAGGGTAACTCAAGCCAACACTAAACATGTGTAGGGCTCCTTAGCAACAGCAGATTAGCCTAAGCGTGCCATTGCACTGCAGACCTCTGGATATGCACATGCTCTCCCTTACTCACACATGCTAAAACCCTCCCTGGACTTCAGAATCCTAAGTGGCCTCCCTCCAGCAGCCTCCCTGTGCTGCTCTATCCTGCTCAACAGAGCCCACGAGCCAAGTCCCAGCACTTCTTGTTGCTTTCTGACACCAAGGAGTGTAATATCAAGTACCAAATATACCTCAGTCTGCCTTTTCTTTTCACCTCAGGATATCACAGGCTCTTCTATATCTTAGATCTATGAGAGGAAGAAGAAAGTCAGCACAAGGGTTTCTAAATGGATACCATTACCACCAGCAATGCACAGATCATGTCACAGTGCTGATGGCTTGTGGACATCCAAAAATGGCCAGAGCCAACGGTGCCTGTCATGACTGGCACAGCTGCTGCTGGTGTGGCTAATTCACAACAGCCTTACATTGGCAGGTGATTCCATTAAGGCTGGCCTTTAACTAAGCCCCAGCACTGCCTCTGTGGTTTCCTTGGATGCAGTCCTTTGCCTGACTGCACACAAGCTGCCCCACACTCCTGTGTGGGTCCAGTGGGTGCCCACTGCCTGTCCTGTTTGAGAGGCCAATGGCAGAGACATGATGAGAAGCAACCCAGGGAGCCTTCTCCTGGAAAGCACAACTGGGAGCAGGGCCATACTCAACATTTGCTTGTTTCCCATATATAAAATACTCCTCAAGATGGGAGTGACATGTGCAGCAGAGACCTCTGTCTTCCTCTCAAATGCTTCTTCTTGGCTTGTTGCTTTTCATAGCAAAGCTCTAACTCCTCTAGCAACTTCCTTTCATCAGGCATGCAGAGCTTGTCCTCTTGCTGCTACCTTCCCCAGCTGTGCCAATGCCCATGGCACTGTAACCCTGTCCCATGTGTGCAGGGGCACGTAAACTGAGCAGGGCTAGTTAAAAACCCCCTCTCCCTCCCTGTCTGCATCATGTGTTCGAAACCAAAACAGTCTGGAGGCATCACTGCTCCATGTTCTGGGTCCTGTCAGCAGCAGCATGGGCTCTTACCAGGGCATAACCCAGCTGGTCCTTTTTCTGCGAGCTGCTCCCTGCTGTCATAATGTGATTAATGAGCAGAAAGAGCCAGACAGAAGAAAGGCAATAGGGAGCAAAGAAATGGGAGAGAAGGCAGTGGAAGAGAACAGTGGGGAAGACCCCTTATAACAGTGAAAACAGGCAGAAAATGAAAAAGAAGAAAGGCAGATGATGGTGAGCAAATAGAGAGAAGGAAAGAAAAACTAAAGAGAACAAAGAGTGTAAAGCAACAGGAAACTGAGGAAGTAAAAAAGGGAAATAATAGCTGAGGCAGTTCCCATCTTGAAGATAAACAATACAAGAGAAAGCCTTTTGGCTAGCACACGGTAAATAGCTCGGTCAGGAGGTAGCAGATGCCGCCCTTTCTGGGGGTCTGGGGCAGTCATTTGTCACAGGCAGGATCAAAGGCATCCAGAGAGACTTTGGAGGGAGTTACCGCAGTAGGATCAGAGGCAAAATCTGTCCTGCAAGCTGGAAAGGGTCATTAAATCAGTTATCAGAGAGCTGATCTGTTGCAAGCTCATGCTCGGTCTGTTTGGCAGCAGCGTGTTTGTGCCCACGTCCTGCTCGCCGCACTCGCCTGGGGAGCACAGGGAGTGCACAACACAGCAGCATGAAAGCTTTCTGCCTCTGAGAGAGTGGGGCCAGTCTGTGCTGCATGCAGGGTCTGTGCTCTCTTCCAGTGTAGCTATCCAACTAGTTATAAAGCTGGTCCCTCACAAAATAAAAGTCTATTTGAACTCTGCTTAGTATTTTTTTTCATTGCTGAGATGAAAACCTTATGATGAAAGCCCACGTTTTACCAATTTAAGGAATACTAAAAGAAAGAAATGCTGATGCATTAAATGTCAAATCAGAGGAAATGAGTAAAATCCACTTTATTCTCTCTATAACCTTCTGAGGATACACATGCTACCAGCCCAATTCTGACTTCATTACCTCCGTGCAGTTCCACACATGGAAGGAGGCTGCAGGAATGAATATGGGGGCAGAAGTTGTACGAGGAGGTTGAAGGAGTTCACAGCACTGCTGTTTTTGTCCCTGTGAGGACAATTACCCTGCTGAAGCACGTGGTTGCTGGCACACACTAGGCTCGCTAGGTCAGAAAATGCTGGAGCCCATCCATGGGCTCTTTGCTTTTGAATCTCAGCTCTCTGTGTTCAGAGTAACTAATTACACTGGTTTTTGGAAGGAGATTTTACTAATCTGCAAGACCTAGGGTAAGTTTTTCCAAAAAATTCACAAGGGATTTAAAAGCACTTCTTCTTGCTTTCTAGCAGTGTGTAGATGCCTGCAGTGCTCTAAAGCACCACCACAAATCAGAAAATGCTCACCAAACTATGCTTGTAGATACTTGGTAAACATACAGAAAAAAAAAAACCCAAAAAACAAAACAAAAAACAAAACAACACAGGGGAGGAGACACAAGGGGAGATCCTGGACTCCGTGTGACTGCAGGAGCAGAACTGTGGGCAGAAACCAGCTTCTCATTGCCTCTAGCTAGTGCCAACCATCCAGTTGCTACATTCAGCAAAAATAAACAGAAGTTTTTAAAACACAGTTTTTGTTTTGGCCTGACACGAGCATTGGAAACACTCCTGTCGCAGATTCTGTAGCCATGAAATCTTTCTTCACTAAAAAGCTTCTTCACTCATAGGAAAAATTTCTTCACTGGAAGACTGGTCAGGCACTGGAATAGGCAGCCCAGAAAGGTGGTGGATACCATCCCTGGAAGTGTTCAAAAAACATGTAAATGTAGTGCTTGGGAACATGGTGTAGGTGTGGACCTGCCAGTGTCAGGTTAACGGTTGGACTTAATGACCTTAGAGGTATTTTCCAACATGAATGATTCTGTGATTCTATAATCTTAACTGAAAATATTCATCCTCAAATTACAGTAGATAGGAAAAGTTTACAGCTGCTGTAAACTGATATCCCTAGGCAGGAATCAGAGTTGGCCTCCTCAGAAACAGCTTTCAGAGAGCAATGGGAATTTGCATCACATGAATCTCTGCCCCTGGGCGCCCACTCTTTACATGTCAAACCACGAAAACATCTTTAGCCTTAAAGGCTGAGCTGGAACAACAAACTCAGACTCTTCATTGATGAAAAGAAAAATTATCAAGAGATTAAGACAGTTGCAATAGAAACACTATTTCTGATCCATTAAGGCATTTTTGAAGTCTTGATTTAAAACACTACTCGAATCTTTCCCAGAAACAAAACAACAGGGAAGCAGCAATAACATGCAAATTAGACTTTTGACTAATTAGTCAAAATTAGGCTAAATGAAGGCTTTTGGCAAGTAGAGTAACTAGTTCAATATTTTTAAACTTTTAGTGAGGATTTGGATTCTTTTTTTTTTTTAAAGCAGTGATGGCATAAAGGCATTTATAACCATGAAATGGAGGAGGGAAAATTTTAAATTGCATCGGATGCAAAAACATCCTTCTAGACCCACACATATGCAGGTAAAGAAAAAGTACAAGTGTTATGTCAAGGAAAAAAACCACACATATAACTATATTGCTGTGTATTTCTTAGATTATCAAGTCTTTTAAATCCTGTTACAGACTTTTAATCACCTTGCACTGAGGGAAGTTATTTCTGTTAGATCATGGTGTGGTTTGTTGCACTGTGGTTGATGGATAAAGGTGTAGAGAGGTGATGCTGTCAGGCAGTACTTCTCCAGGGTTCCCCAGTCAAGGTTATAAAAAGCCCCCAATAATTCTTCACTGGCACTGGGGAAAAGAGTGTCACAACCCTTCTGACCCTGGAAACAGAGTGTTTCTCATTTCTTCTGTTTCTCATGTTGTTACCTTGTCAGTGCAGGCTGCAAGGCTACAAGAGGGTATCAGCAGTTTGGAAGCCTTTCTTTGCTGTGACACTTGAGCATGACCCTTCCTGTGCAGATCCACTGTGTGTGTGATGTCCTGAAGCTGGATGTGGAGTTGCTACCCTTCAACAGCTCAGCTCTTCCTAGCACAAGGCCTTTCCCCTTCCCTACACCACACACTATCCCAGAAACCAGTATCCCTGAGATGGTGGCCACGGGGATTCAGCTCCACAGTCACTCCTACCACACATGTTCTCAGTAACAAGGGAGGGCATTGACCCTACAGCCACACAGACCCTCTCACACATGTCATCATCAGATCCACGCTGTGGCTTGGTTAATTAACTGTGCTTGTGCTCTTGGGCTCATTGCAGGTCCATCTGTTGGAGCAGGAAAGCAGTCTCTGGGAAGAGGGGGGCTGGTTCTCTTGTTTCTGGATTTCTTCCTCTGGCTGTACCTTGCAGGATGTCTCTTCTTCAGGTCTCACTCTGTATCTGTGCAGCAATTTTGTGCCTCAAACTTTCCCGGTGTTCCTTCAGTTTTGCATCTCATGGTAGCAGGCTTGTTTTGGACAGAGATGGCCAAAGCTTTAGCAATGTGTTAATAGGAGTGTGAAGCTGACATTTTCTAGAAACAAACTCAGGAACCACCTCATCTATTTTCAGTGTGTAAACTGAAGAATAATGTACTATGTAAACACACAGTATCAACTGCCATAAGCTATTTCAAAATTATTTTTATCGTTAAATTTTAATATTAAAAGCTCTTGGTCATAAAATCACAGAAAATGTTTATTTTCTTTTAAAAAAAAAGCATTTTTTACATTCTTAGGAGATGATTTTTGTGACACCCTGCACTCAAGTCTTGAGGTATTCAATCCAACATGGTATAAATGCATATTCATATAGCTCTTAATAATGAAGCCAATAAGCATGTTATTCTTTCCCCAAAGGATTAACTTTTTCCTTTGTCACATCTGACTTTTAAAAACATCAGTCTCAGCACTGGGTAGACTGCATTAACAAAGAAGATGAAATCACTTCATGACAAATACTCAGTGTACTGTTGTACGCTATTATTTCAAAGTCTAACTGCAAACTTCAGCTTTTACAAGCAGGACGCTGGCCAAAGTGCTTAGTTACCAAATGTGTTTGCATTTGTGTTTACAAACTGAACACATCCCTCCCTTCTTTTAATTAAAATAAAAAATCCTTGTAGTTTATTACACTAATCCTGCACTTGCTCGCCAAAGGTTGGACAGGGAATGTCCCTTCCACTCAATCACCAAAGCTGGTGACTGAAGTTCTCCCCACCATCCCTTTGCCACACCCTGGGTCAGTGGAGACATCTCCACCCCACTCAGAAACGATCCATCTCCTCCAGAAGAAAACATGATGTGTTCTGGGGAAATCAGCTGGCCTTTGGCAACTGCATATTTCTGGGCACTGGAAAAGCTCCCGTGTTTCCGGTGTAAGGGGATGGGGGGGTGATAATCCTTAATCCTTCCTTATCTGATGGGATTATTGTGAAATTACTCTTTATGTTTGGAAGAAAGGCTGATATTCTCTGCAGTCTGAAGGAGACGAGCCTGTCAAAAAAGAACCAGGGATGTTGCTCTGCAGAGGATGCTGGGATTTGCCTGGGAAATGGGATGAATTGGTCCAGCAGAAAGGACATACCAATGGGATGCAAAATGTTCAGGAGAAAGTAAACATTTCATAGACTAATTATTCTGAGAGCTGATGGAAGACTAACAAAAAAACCCCTACAACCCCTCATCACCCACCCACCCCAAAAAAACAAACCAACCAACCAAACAAAAACAAACAGAACCACAAAACCAAACAAAAAAACACAACTAAAAAAACCCCCAAACCAATAAAAAAACTCCACAACCTGTTCATCATGTTACTGCAGGAGACACCAACCAAGAATGACAGACTGACTGGACTGGCCAATACTGTAACATCATATTTTCCAAGAAGGTTATGCTAGAAAACAAAAGTGCACAGCCAGGACAGTCATCTGAGACTGTCTGTGCCAACACAGAGCCTTTGAAGAAAAACCACAAGCATCACACGGGACTAGGACCTCTTTGGCATGTGACAAACATAAATGGGCAGGAAAAGGGCTCTTTCTGCTCCTTCCCTTCAGAGAGGCTTTTCCAGGCTTCTCTGTCCCTGAAGGAGACACGGCCCAGTATAGCTTTGGTGGAAGGCATGTAAACAGATGTAATATCAAACACTTGTTTAGCCAAGCACTGAATTTTCCCTGGCACACATTACTACACAGTTGCAAAATTTCTGTAAAATCTGTAGAGGAGATTCCTGTACTGCATGATCAGAGACAAAATTCCCACCCACTTCAGCAGGGCTGGAGTTTTACCCAGTCTCTTATTCCTTCATGCCTTTTTGAGTCTGGAGGGGGAAGTTTGCACTAATTTTTCATATCATGGGCTGGTTTCTATATACAGTCAGTTACACCAAGCCATGGCTTGGCTCTGCACCATCCTTCAGGTGCAGCTCCCTGCCTTTATGCCCTTACAAAGCACAGCAGCCAGAGCTGAAGGAGCATCCTATTGCTTTCAATAAAAACACTCCTGTGGCCTTTGGATTTTTCAGTTTTGTTATTCCAAATCAGTCACTTTAATTTTGCATTACTCAGCCTATATTTCAAAGTACTTTTTCCCCTGTGTGATCTGAAGTAAATTAAAAGTTATCATAAGCTGGAGGACTTAGAAAAGAAAATGTGCATTCACTGTCTGAGTAAATGTGCAGAAATCAAGTCCATTGTGGGGCTCTTGCCTTACATAAATCCTATCCTTGATGTGCAATAGATAACAAAGTTGTCTGCCAGACATTTATTCTTCTTTCTCCTCATAATGCACAGAAAAAAATCAGGGGCTAAACCACAGTGATGTAAGATAAGGATAAAAGTGACAGCTCAACCTTCTGTATCCAAAAGCTCCAAGAGCCTCCACGATTCCCCGTATCAGGGCAGGCTGGTGGAAGTGCTGTGACACCTCATCCCTCCTGCCCAGCACAGGGAGCTGAATGAGCTAGAGAAGAGCCCTGCTGGATGCAGGTCCTACAGCAGGGCAGCCCTTGGGACTGCTGCATCTCATCCCACTGCTGGGGTCAGGCAGGAGTGCCCTGTTCCCACAGCTGCTGGCCTGGGTGCAGCTAAGGCTGGCCAACAGGGAAAGCCACCAGCAAGGCTGCTGCAGCATCCCAGAGAGAAGGAGGAGTTCCCATCCAGCCCAAAGTGGTGTCCTGTGCTCACGGCGAGGCACCCAGCCCCTTCAGAGTGCTGGCACCAGCAAAGCCATTTGCAGATGGAGGTCTGATCCAGGTGTCCCCACCACTGCTGCAGAGCAGGTTCCTGGTGCATGATCCCGCTGCCCCTGGGAGCCACCACCTTGCACCCCTCCTGGAATCCACTTGGCCCCCACCTGGCTCTGGGCCAATCTCCAAGCCATCAGCTCCAATGCCATCTCAGAGTTGTGCTGGGGGGCTCTGCCTCCACTCCCACTGGCCACTGAAGGTGCTCACCAGACTCAACAAGGCCGTGAGCAGGATTTTAGCATTTTTAATATGTTTTCCCTAGGAGGAGAAAAAAATACCACACTAAGGGAGAAGCTGTGTGAAAATTCAGCAGACACATGCAATGCTTTGCAAAGGAGTTCTGGCTTTAGGATTAGATCATTTTAACAAGCAACAATAGTAGTGTCTGCCAAAATACTTGCCATGTTAAGTCTCTCTCTATCAAAGGACTGAGCAGTGAAACCTGCACACTGTATGGCAACCCTAACCACCTTCTATAAAATCACATTTATCTCCAGACTTTACCTACAAATGGCCAGCTGACCAGTTCAATCAAGCTGCACTTAACTGATGTTTATTGCATTTGCATGTCAGTGTTACTCTAAGAAACCAGCTTCTGGTGTGAAGAACAGTGAAAACCTCAAACCACAAATAAGGGTGAAGATTTGTTTTTACAAGATAAAGAAAAATGAAAAACATTCTAGGCATAGGTTGGAAAGTTTTTTGACACAGGTACAAAAAAATAGTCTCAGACTGTGTCTCAAATAAAATACATTATACAGAAAGACTGCATATCTAACCGAATAAAATGCTAGCACAGTGTTGTGGGTTGACAATCTAGACAAGTCCCACAACCTGAGTTTTTAATAAAGGTGGTGATCTCGAACATGGGAACAAAGATGTAATGGTTGACACTAGCTTGAGAGAGCAGGTGCCCAGAACTAGGATGTAAGTAAATTTGAAAGAAGATAATTCATGAAATGTCAATGGCATGTACATTCCTTCCCCCTCTTCCACAACTCTGGAGAACCTGCAACTGGAAAAGGGTGAAGCCAAAGTAACTAAAGGCACTGTGACAAGTAGAAAAGGCAATGAATCCTAAAGTGCATTTAGTAGGGCTGACATGATTTCTGGGGTACAAGACAACTGCTTTCTGGAAGAAGAAAATGCAAAAGACCTGTCCTTTTTGACCTCAAGTAAAACATTTCCCACACCATTTCTTGTGGGGATAGCTGCAAGTGACAGCAGACTAAAAGCAGAGAACAGACTGTGTTGGAAGGGATTGGTGGAGTTTATCCAGTGGAAAGTATTGGATCTCAGAGCAACACTTTCAGAAATGACCTGAGTGACCTGCTACAGTTTTTCATGTGTTAATGAAATTTTTGCTAATGCAACAGAGAAAGGAACTGCCAAGAGGGAAGGATTGCAATGTCATTTGGGGAAAAAAAAGGGATGACCTTGAAGTCTGGAACTGTAGAAATTAAATTAAAAGTACAAAGTCATATACTTAATGTCTGGTATGAAGGATCTCTGCTATATCCCAGGAGTTTGTGTGAGAGGATGGAGGAGACAGACTGAAGTGTATTATTTAGGGTGATGTCAAGCCAAAAATGTGGTGCATCCATAAGAAAAGCAGATGTGATCACAAGATGAAACAGATTATTTCGAACACAAGAACTCATGAATCAGTGAGATTACACAAAGTTCTTGTGACATCTAATTTGTACTGCTACACATAAATTTTTTTGTAAAGAGTAAATTTAATTGGAGTAGTACTAAGCAAGGCTACTGGGGGGATCAAGTGATCAGAGAAGTTATTCTACACGAGAAGAACAGAAAAATAAGGCTGAATGTGTGCAATTGCTCTCTAAAGCTGTATCAGTTAAAACACACCAGGGATGGAAAAAATCTTTTTTTAAACAAAAGGTTAATGGCAGCACAAAACCCCAAATCAATAAAAATGGTCCTTAAGAGACAGGATTTCCTGCAGCCAGCTCTGAAAAAAGATTTGGGACAGGTATGCAGGCTTAAAAATAAACCTGATCCACTCATCCTACTAGTTGCTTTCAAAAGTCGGAGAGGCGAGGCAAGGCGAGGCGAGGAGAGGAGAGGAGATTAAGATGCAGCAGAAAAAAGTTACCTCTGAACTGCAGCTCTTAGTTCACTGTGGAGGTCATTGGGTTCCAACCCCACCCAAGGCAGCTGTGCTCGAAATTTTCAAACCAAGCCCAAAGCTTGTGACTTTGTTTTTGGCTGAAGGAGAGAAGACTGCTTGAAAGGAGTTCTTGGAAGGAACAGGGAGGGTGGGAGAAGAAAGCTGCACATGATGTGCTGGTCAGGGAGGATGCAAAGGGGCATCTCAGAGGTGGTATAATAGAGATCCAACAATGGCTGGAAATACCTGAAAATCAACAGGATAAATTAAGGGTAGCCAATAGGCAGGAAATGGGCACGCAGTAAGTGTGCCTGACACAAATAGCACACACACAAATAGCACAGGCAGCCCTGAATACCTCTTCAAAGGCTTTATTTTTTTATAGAAATGAAATTTACAACTCATCTGGGATTTATTTCAATTTTATTTTATTTTGTAAGGAAATGCTATACATTTTATCTAATCATTTGCAAATGGATGGAAAAGGTAGACTGTGTTTAGGAATCCCCAATACATGTTTTACAAACAAACCTGCGACACACCTCCATCATTCCTCCACTCTGGGTGAGTCACCAGCAGACATAAAAGACAAGGAAGGAAGCACTGGGGTTAATGAAAAACAGTCTGCTTTCAGACTTAGTTCTAATGTTAACAATCAAAGAAAACAGAAGATACAGTATTCCTTCCAAAAGCAAAAACACTCCATTTGTTCAGAGCAAGCCAAAACCTAAACAGGAATAATCTATTCCCCACAGTGTTGCAGAGGAAGTAAAATACAGAATGAACACTATGCACATTTCTATAGCACTGTCAGTGGCAGCAGGAGCTGCACATGTGGAGAAGGGAAGCAGCCCCCATCCATGGTTAGTCTCTAAGTGGGTCTCCATACACACTTGCCGTGGTCACTGGGTGGCCTTGCAGATTTTCTCAACATCCAGCAGCGATGGTGAGTGTCCAGCAGAGTGGATGTTCACAGGAAGAGCTATCAGCATTCCTGCTTGAGCTGCCCTTTCAATTTATTAGGCTCCTTCATTTCAGAGATGTGGTTTTTCCAGTTTGCCAACCACTTCTCACACAGTAATGGTGGGTACACTGGGAAACACAAGAACTGGAAAAAGGAGACCCTGCAGAGGTAAAAGCAATGAAGCCTGATCACCTAAGCAGAGCTGCTGCATCCTGTGGCCCATATTCTAATTACAGTATGTAATTCATTACTTTTATCCTTTCCTCTGTACTTCTCCTCATGAGACTTATTTAGTCAGAGGGTCCCAGATAATTTCAGCAGCATGAAGAAAACTTTTTGCAAAAGCTTTGCATGAAGAAGCTCTTTGCAAACATCCTGCCCTAGGAATGTAGGCCACTCTCAGGATGTCAAGTGCTGCTGATGCAAGCACAGCACTACTGGTTGTTGGGACAGCTGGACCCTGCTCCCTGGGTGGAGCACTGCTGGCATGGTCAGCACTGCCTGCCCAAAACTGTTACTGCATGGTGTTCTCCCTCTTCAGAATCCCCAAATGGGGCTGTGCTGGCAGAGCTCCTCTGTGCAGAAACCTGAGCTTAACATCCCATCCTGTCACATTCCCTGCACCAGTCAGAACAGGATTTCATGCAGCAGGAATAGGTCCAATACCCCGGGGCACCTCTTTCAAAATGAATCTACAGATGCTGCCTGCAAACAATATCTTGGGTGTCTACAGAGAGACAGAGAAGTCAATCAATCAGTCTATCAATGTACCTATCTATCTCAATCAGCATCCCCCACAGTTTACCAGCTGCTCAAATGATCAAATATTCACCTGCAGACAGGTCATTAAAGGGCAGTCTCTACTTCAAGCCTACATCAGACTCACACCTCTGGATCTGGCAGCATTACTGTGCTTCCATCACACCTGCTCAGGTGTGACTCTATCACACACATTCTGTCACAAGGCATAGCTGCTAACGAGAAAGGAGGCTCCTGCAGATGAAAGACAGGGATTCAGCTGCCAAAGGAATCATGCCCAAAGAAATTTCCCCAGAAAGTGTATTTCTTAGCCCACGTGTCACATTATTTGAAAACTTGAAATTCCTATAATCTTCAGAAATGGATAAAAGCATGTCCTTTCCTAAATGGCAACTTACTCCAGGGCCAAGCAGATAGTAAACTTTCTATAGTGCAAGTTGCTTCTCCTACTAAATTCCTGAACTGTCAGGCTTTGCACCCAGTATCTGTTTAATTTACTGGCCTGCTTGAAGGTCTTTATTGTCTGTTAGAAAGACCTGCAGCTTGTTGTAATTATACTGCATCATAGTTGTTGTAAATTCCTTGTGCCTTCCCTTGGCATTTGGTCAAATAAGCAAATGTGTGAATAAAATCCTTTTCCTTCTTAACGAGAAATCTTATAAAAATTAGAAAAACAAATTACATTTTTACAAGTACCAGATAAATAAAACTAAATTTTAAAAAAATTGTACTTCCTGTAGGAAATGTTATGAGCTGTTTACCCTGAAAACCAATTGAGAGCATTGACTCTTAAGTGTTTCACTAGTCGAACAGTATGGAAAAAAGTTGCAGCAGTGGAAACTATTTCAAGACACTTGTGCAATGTTCATCAGGCTTGTTTAAGCATAACCCACCCTAGAGATGAGCACAGAAAGCCAGGCCATGAACACCTCTGCCAGTTCTGCTCTGTGTCTGTCCATAGGACAGAGCAGCTTCTCTTCCTTGAACAAAAAGTTGGATGAAACCTCTAGGCCTTTAGACAATGGTTAGTTATTTTTCCTTTCACACTTAACTATGACCAAGCATCCACACCATGGTAGTTGATGCCATTTGGATGTGATGATTCTCCAATCTTTAAGTCCCTTTTCTGAGGGAGTGTGAGGCTTGAGTATGAGCAAACCTCCCTCTACAGAGGTGGCTGCAACACTGGTGGGGCAGGATGAGTTTTGTCCTGATCTTCCTCTCTCACACCAGCTTCTGTGTGTGTTCCAGGATAAGCATCCTGGGATGAAGAAGAAGTGGTGCCAACCACTGATGTGGGAATGGGAGCAAGGCCATCCCTGCAGAGGAGGTCTGTACAGGTGGCACCATCACAGCTGCAGAGAGGGGGATCAGGAGAGGATACATTTATGACAACTGAGGTTCACCAAGTCATTTCCATAATGTGAAACACCTCTAGAAGAAACACCTGAGCAGGTGCTATGAGACATGGCAGAGTTCACCGCCTGACAGCTCTCCATTAAGATCCCCCATCCCAGCTCTGTGATGCTGATGGAGAAGTGCTGAGTTACAGCTGCTGAAAGGCCAGTGATTGTGTTTGCTCTCTGCAGCAGCTCCAATTCAGAGTGATCAAAATCACTGGCAGACAAAGGCTGCATGTCTTTTTCCAGAGTGGTGTTGATATTTTTGATATGTCACACTGATACATCAATATCTCACTGGAGATTTCCCATCTAGCCCTATTGATGTTATAAATGTTCTGCAAGAGGACAAAGTTCATCACTTTTGCCTCAAAAACATAAAAGCAGACATAAATACATAGCAGAGAAGGGATCCACCCTGAAGTCTGTTTCCTGTATAAGTGCTAAAAATATTTGGGTAACTCTTGATACAGTCCCACAGAGTTAAGTCATTGTATGCTATTGACTTTGATGTAATAAATTTACTATTATCTACTGACATGCTTTATTATAGTTTCGTACTGTGATTGACATAAACCACTACAAAATCTCATATCTGAACTCAGATCAAAAGAGATTTTGCACTAGCTCAGACAGATGCTTTTTATTCAGTTCTCTCAGAAATGCCTGGAATTTCTATGGCAAGCTTTCTTGGGGCTTTCTGCAGATAGCTGGTCATCCACTGAGCACTCTGCAGATTTCCAGAGGTTGATGCAGAACTTATGAGAGCTGGAAGGAAACTCATTTTCCATAGCTCAGGCCACATTTTTCTCTTGGAGAGCCCTGCATTCCATGGGTTTCACTGTCTGAGTTTAATATATATGACATTCAAATTTCTAAATGTGTTCTCAGTGAGAGAGGTTTTTTGGTTTGGGTTTGTTTTTTTTTTTCCTAGCACAAATACTTTAAAGCAGGCATCATGATAGGAAAAACACTGGAAGAGGAGAAGTGTTAGATGATAGAAGGGTGAAGTAACAGTATCATCATCTCCCAAAGGCTGATACACTCAAAGAAGTCTGCACAAACTGGCCATTAATTTAGAAAGGAGGATTAATAGGAGCTAACTGGCAATTTTTTTTAGTTGGAGCCTGAAATCCCAACCCCTAGTGACCACCAGCAACACCTCATTTCCAGGCTTCCCAAGGTGTGACACTCCTCTGACACCAGAAACACCCTCTGTGCCAGGAGAGCAGACACGGAGTTCCTGAGCATACTGACTTTTTGGACACTTTCTGACAGTCAGGAGGAGTTTCCTCTGAGCACAGGCAGCAAGTGCCCTATGTCATAAGCCTAACACACAGAGTTATTTAGTTAAAAACTGGATCTTGACACACACACACCCCGCCACACACATATACCAGTAGTGCTGGGGCTGAGCACTGGGATTCTGCAGTGACTTGCTTGACTTGTGCTCCCCAATCTCTGTGGTTGCCTGTAAAAGCCTACTACCTGCTTATCAGTGGTTACTGCCAGTGGTGGTGAGATCTGGCAGCAAGAAATTGCTAAATGCACAATGACAGGGCAAGACAGCATCTTGATTCCTGTGCAATGCTTGCCACTGAGCTGATGCCACCCTCGGGGACAGGAGCCTTGCTGTGGCAATTCTGTGAGCAAAGCTTTGTGGGAGCCTTGCTGTGAGGTCCAAGAGCAGCAGAAGATCCATTCTTCTCCCTCCTCCTCCTCCTTCACACCTTGGTCACCTTAGCCCCCTCAGACAGCCAGAAGCAAGCACACAATCCTGGAAAGGTCCTGGTGTTACTCCCTGTGCTCACAAACACCCTGAAGTCACTGCCCATGTCAGCAAAGCTGGAAGATGAAGCCCAGCTCTGGGAAGGTTTATTTGAACCTGGCAGGTCCTGGGTGACAGCTATCTCAGCAAACACTAGAAACCTGACCCCCTGCCCAAACACTGTCAGCTTACAGATGGAGGAGTGGCCATTCTGGGCTGTCCTGTGCCTGGCCCTGCCAGCAAGGAGGGGAGAGCTGTGCACAGGGGGAATAAGGTGTCCCAGGGCTTGAATTTGGTTGTGATCCATCCCCCCTTGGGTGCAGGCAAGGGCACTGAAAGAGGCAGAAGAGCAGTTCTGCCTAAAACACACTTCTCTGTGGGCAGCAGTGACATGAGAACAATCTAGATACATGATGTCATCCTTTTTATCTGCTTTCTGCACTCCTAGCCAAATCCATGACGTGGATCAAAGTTTGCTAGAGAAGGAATAGGAGCCCTGTTGTTATTTCTTATGAAATACCCTGTGGATCTGCTACAAAGGGATATCAAACACTGTTTACCCAAAACTATAAATCTTGTAAGATTGAACATAGGGATTAGGATGTAGTTTCAATGCAACTCAATTGCATATTCTGCAAGAGTAATAACTTTACCCTGAAGGGATGGCACGTGCAAAGCCATAGAACCAGAGCCATAGAACATTTCCTTTGCTTCATATAAAGACACTCACTGAAGACTTGAGCCTTTAGCTCTGCTGAAACCATCAGACAGGTGAGTATCCCTTGTACCCAGATAAGCATCATGGGGAAGGAGGTGTCACCCTGAATTTTAGGACTGGTTTCTTGTAAATTCAGCACATAGGGCAGACTGAAATAAAATTATTCAGGAGACACGTAGGAGAACAAAGATACAGAAATGTCCACAAGTAGGTATCTTTTTATCTAAGATACTGCTGCCAGTATCCAAGTATTTAAATCTCATAGCACGTAGCAAAAATCCGTGTTTAGCCCAGGTTACAGTGCAGTTGACCCATACATTATAAAGAACACTCAAGTACATGTTCTTCTCTGTTGCAATGCATTACCTCAGTTTGATTGGCAAGTTAAAAGAAACATTTAACTTTCAAAGTGAGTGCAAAAACGTTGGTGAGTTGAAAAACCTCAAACACTCCAAAGCAAATGTGACAACCCCTGACAGCAGTCCTAGCATCATGCATCCATCCCAAATGGACTGTTCTAGGGAGAGGAAGATGCTTATCTGGGGCAGAGCCTAGACCTATAGTCTCTAGCAATACCCAAACTACCTTTGCACAGTAAAACCACTGTGGGGACTCAGTGCCCCAGTCCCACCTCTGTTCCTGTGGTACCTTGTATTTGTGACTTTTGCACCTTTACTAAGAGTTTGTTGAAAGCTATTGGGCAGTTGTAGCTGTGGGTGGGATGTGGGGTTGATGTCTGTCAGGTGTGGGGCAGGAGGAACAAGTGTTCTATTGGCCTTTCCAGACTGAAGCCTGGCCCCTACTGCTGGTCTCGTGGACTGGGCTCACCCCACCACATTCACACCTGTACCCACCAAATAAAGAATAAATTCAGGTTTTTTGCTCTTCTTCACAATATATGTGAACTCAGACACAGAGAAATGTGCCAAAGTACCTGAGCCTCAAGGTGTACCTGTATGTTTTAGAAATCCTTGAAGAACTGCTCACACTTAAAGAACTAATACCCTTAAGGGGCTGCCAAAGTCATGGTTTGCACTGTTACCAACAACATAAATGGCAGATGCAGAAAAGAAATGTGACTTTGCAGCAGGACTGGCTGCCAGAACTAACTCCTGCAAGCATTTTCTGACTCATTGGGTAGCCCCAGCCTTGCCTGTCACTGTTGCCAGGCACAGCACAGCTTTCCATCCTGCAAAATCAGCAGAGTGACAGGAGCACAGATGAGGCAAACATTGGAAAGAACAGGTGTATTTTTTGGCTCCTGCTGGGTTATTCACATCCATCCTCAGCCAGACTCTCATATACATCAACATTGTTGCCTTTGAGCCAAGAGATCTGTACATTGGTATGGATCAACATCAATATGTGTAGGGTATTAGCAAAATCACATTCCCTTCCTCACTTCAGTTCAGCTTAGTGGTCTTCCCTTCGTGCAAGGACAGATACCTTTGATTCCTGTTATGTGTAAAATTAGCAGGAAAAATTACAGTGTTTATTCAGTCTTTGCAGGAAAGGCATTTAGGTCTTTTTTTTCTGAAGAGCTGTGCAGAATATTTTTTGATCCAATGAAGGAAAAGATCATCCTCCAGTTCCCTACATGATGTCACAGAAGTTCTGCCTCCTGAATACTAAAATCAGGTTTTATTTGAAAAGTAGCATACCATGGACAACTCAGCCCTCAACACAATATGTGTATCAACTCTTCTTTCCCTGCAGCAAGGACAGATTGGGAGATACCTGCCGTTGCATGGAAAGGAAAATTCCATCTCCCTGCTGCAGGGAAAACACCTAAGATTAAACCTGAGCATTCTGTGATCCTCCAGCATCCCCATGCCTGAAGTATCCCACCAGCACACAGTCCTTACCAGGATGTGTAAAGTGATTTAAAGGCAGACTATTTTGTGGAGGAAGAGCTACAACACTGTGCCACCATGGACAGTCAGTGAATGTGGTCAGAGCTCAGTGAGCATGGTACAAAGGTGCTGTCTTGTGTGGATGTGGAATGGGGGATGCCCATCCTTGTGTCCTGCAGCCATTAGCAGGTTCTGCTGGATTCAATGCAGCACTGATGTAAGAGATGGGAGCAGGCATGTGCTGCATGCAGGTGCTGACACTGCTCAGTTTGGTTACAGCACCCTCTTCCCCTAAACCTCCCCCCTCATCTCATCTGGCATCAGTGGCTATCCACAGCCATGTTCTTAGTAAACAAATGATATTTAAAACCTGCATCACTGAATCTGTAACTGTTAGACTGTTACTTGATGGTATTTCTTAAACAGTGCATCTGGCTAATTCTCACAGCCTGTGGGGCTGGAGCTCTTCTGTTTCTTACTTAGGCTGTTTACAGGAACATCAAACTTACTTTTTGAGAAGTATAGATTATTCATATTTGTTTATATCAAGGACATGGCTAGAAATTCTGGGCATGGACCAATGCATAGCTTGGTAGGGTGTTATTCAAACATATAACAAAATGATTGTCTACCCCACTTCAAGTCCATGATCAAAACCAAAGAGGAAAACAGAGCAGGCACATATGGAGCCTAAGGAAGCAACCTCGTATGACAAATGTTTACTGTATGACTTGCTGGGTTTGATTGATTACAGACTGTGAATGTAATTTTGAATGAAACATCAGAATTAAGCATAAGAATGGTTGTGCTGGGTCAGAATAGGCTGCTGAGCTCCTTCTAAGTTCCCTCCTCACCAATATGCATGATTTGCTTGCTTTCCCAAGCCCAGGACTGATGCCTTTGCTGGACCTCTGTGGCAATGGCTGTTCATGCAAGAGTGACAGCACATCCCCATCTATCTTCCTTGCCTAGTACTCCACATGCAGAAAAAGTGCATTGTGACTAATACACCAATCCCAGAGGTAGCTCAGATCCACACACAACTCCCAGCTCTGTCACTGGGGAATTTCCTCTGACCTGAGTGCAACAAAGCCTGAGTTTGACCAGTGTACTTTATATAAGCTGCACATCACAGTCAGGTGATGGTGGCTTAAAACCCTCTCAGAGGAATGCAGAGCTGTTACTGATTTACACAGCTGCTCTGAAAACAAAATCCTTCCCTCCTTCTTTCCTTCCCAAACTTTGCTCAGTTGCAAAGTTCATCTTGCACCCATCTTTTGGCTCATTCACTTTACCAAGAAAATTTAAAGGTAGTAGAAGAAATACAATTGCTGTAACATTGCTTCACTTCCAGAAAGACACCCATGAAAAGGAGATGCAGGTGTGCATTTCTGCCCGTGCCTGCACATCAGCTACTCTTTCGAAGAAGAATCCAACTGTTGTTCTTAGTTTTCCATTACTATTTCTTGCCCTCCCATTGGGTTTCAAAAGCAAATAGACCTTCTTTAAAATGATGATAGTGTTCCCTTTTCCTGAATAACAGGAAAATCTGATACTCACAGTAATGATTTATTTGAGAAATCTTTCCACTCACCTACAGTTATGAGTAATACTTAAACATACTGTAAGATCATCAGTCTGAGACATCTGAGCAAATATTCTGTGACATTTTGCAATGCAACTGATGCTAATGGGATTTAATATAGACTTTTATACAAAGTGAGCCGTGTTGAAAGAGAGTGTAAGAGCCCTTTCCAGGTGCAAAATGTCTGTCACCTGGTCACCCTCTCAGCAGATGCAGGTGGGTGGCTCCAGGGATGGAAATGCTTGTGAATATGGCACTCTCACCTCCTGAGAACTGGAAAAAAATTAGGGGCCCATTGCCTTCCTCTCACGCATTTTGCTTGTAGCTGTTCACTTCCTTTCTTTTCTTGCAAGTTCTTGAAATAACACATTTAATCTGGAGTCAGAAGGGGTATTTCCTGCCAAAGTATGTAGACTTAGTTTGATTCTGCCTCACTGGGTGAGAAACCAGACTTCCTTTTTTACACTACTTCAATCCAAAGCCAAATAATTTTTTCCCTTCATCTGGCTTGACACAGCCTCATGAAGAAAAAAGTACAGCCATGTCCCACACCACCAACAGCTGAAGTGCAAGAGGAGAGGCAGGAGATGAGCACAACCCTTTTGACTCCTCCTGTCTTTGAAGAGGTGACAAGAGTGGAGGAAGTCTGTCCTGGTCCCCAAACTTAAGGCAGGGGCTGTTGTTGCAAATACTGCGAGACAAGCTTCTCATCCTCAGTTCCATGATGAACCTTTGTGTGGTGTCTGATATCTCACACACCCCTGGAACGAGACAAAGACCATCTCTTTTCAGATGTGCCAGAGACCAAAACAAAACTGGCATACTGGCTGAAATAAAGAGGATCTTGGTAGTAGTTACTGAGTTTCTTACATCTCAGTAGCTGCCCTCCATCACTTCTGTACCTTGGCATTGTATTGGTTTGAAAACAAACCAGTGGGAGGTCACAAGTCAAGATTGAAATTAATAGAAAAAATTAGAAACAAGCAAAATGATATAAGGAAAAAGCACAGACAAAGTCAGATACAACCTGATACCCTACTAGGGTGGTGACAGCAGTCCCAATGAAGTGATCCAGTTGAAGCAATGATCCGATGGAAGGTCCGGTCTCCAGCTGAAGGTCCGTGGTGGCTCTTCTCCTCTGGTCACCCAGCAGACAGGGCTGAGGCCAGGCAGTTCTAAGGGCAGCTTATATCCAGGTGGGAATGCCCAGCTCCTCCTCCTGGGTGGAGCATCTCACAACAGGATGAGATAAGTCCATGAGTCATGTGGTGGTTTCTTGATGGCCCATTGTCTGTTATCAGGGGTGGGTCGTTAGCAGGTGATAACAGCTAATGGCCCACAGCTGGTGGTAATACAATACTTAAATACATCTATTTTTATCCTAGGACAGGCATTTAACCCCATCAACAGCTGTGTCTCCCTTACAAGTGAAACACATCAATCTCAAACTACAAGAATGTCTGTCTGGTGTATTGGTGGGGGAGATACAGCTCACACAAATACACAGCAGCATTACTTGCTGCTCAGCAGGTGTTTGTGTCCCAGTCCCCTCAGGAGCTCCAGACACCCCAGCCTGCCAGCAGAACAGCCTCCACTACAATGAGCAGGAGAAACCACAGTAGCAGCATCCTCCTGCCAGCCCTGTTCTGTGTTCCAATTAGCTTGTGGGTGCCTCTGCCCTGGCACAGGTACCCTGGTGTGGGCAGAAACGAGACTAACTTCCCCCCAGTGGTAAACCAGCAGCTTCCTCTCTTGTGCTGCACCTCTGGAGTGCTGGAAGTATCACTCCAACCACCTCAGCCAGCAGTGCAATCTCCTCCAGGCTGCTCAGAAGCAACACAGGCTTGTAGCCTGAGCTTAAGTGCAGGCACCTCATAAAGGGAAAAAGCAATTTCCATGGTAGAAGTCAGTCTTTTCTCTCTAGAGGAAATCTCCCCAAAAAGCCTGTATCAAGTTCTGAGTGCTTGGGATTTTGGTAGAGGATGTGTAATTGATACTGAAGAGCAACAGTCAGTGTATTGAACGCTTGTGGCTAGAAGGGCAAATGGTTTGGCTGAGGCAATCCCAATAATTATAAGGATCACTGTAATTAGGAGGTATATGCTGTCCCAGGAGCCTGGAAGAAAAGCTGTCTTCCTGCAGGGATCAGCAAGGAATTCCCCCTGCCATTCCTCATTATGCAGCATTACTTTGTCCAGGGCACGTCCTGACAGACAGGCACCTTCCCCAGCCTCCAGCCTTGTGATCTGGTGGCCAGCAGAGAAGCTCAGCAAATGACCAGTGCTGAGCTCCAGCCCTCAAGGGGAACATCATGGACTTGAGACCACCATGGAAATGAGCCATGGAAAACCTTTGTCTTACACTAGAAACCCCAGCCACACCATTACAGAGCATTATCCAGGCTGCTCCACCAGTGCTCACCCCTGCACCCTGCTGTGGCTGCCCACACGGATCAGCACTGCTTGGCTCGTGCTACATCAGTGCTACTGTCCTCTTTGCAAAGTCACTCTGGTTTACCCAAACAGCAATTCCAAAAAACTCCTCTCCTCTTCCCCTGGTCCTGCAGCAAGGCTGCATTTGGGTAAAGTGAAGCTGAGGCAAGAGATGTTTGTCCTACAGCTGCAGAGGTAAATGACAGGCTCAGGCAACAAAGCTAGACCTGAAGACAAAGGTCGTGTTCATGGCTCTCTACCTTACCAAGACCTGTTTTTGGGGTGGGAGATGACAGTGAGGAGCTTGGCATGAATTATCTTCAGGACTTCCTCCCCAGGTATAGAGCTATAAGCATGAGCAGGTACACCTGATTATACAGAAATCATGTATGTATATATAAATATATCTATATGTACATAGTTATATCTATGTGTATATAGAAGAGATCTCTGTACATGGCAAACCCATCAGTGAGCAGTCCTACTCTTTGAGCATGAAAAAGCTTGGCTCAGATCACATTATCTATAAAGAAGCAGAACATTATTTTTCCAACCTGTAGGCTGAGGTGACAGGCTGGGTTTTCCTCCTTCAGTTGAAGAATACTGAAATATTCAGAAGTCCCACGTGGAGGGTAAATATGCCAATTCCATTAACTTCCTTAATCATTGTTACAGCTTCACCATGAAAATGCATTTGTCCAGAGGTGAATTTATCCCTAATGGGATAAACAGAAATATCTGTAAGAAGTATTGTGCCCCTTCCTCCTCCCACAGAAACTGCTTGAGAGCCCAGCAAGGACAGGAGTCTAATGAATCCAAAAGAGCCCAGTGACAAAAGCAAAGGGATCAGTGGCCTGGACCCAGCCAAAACCTTCCAGCTGTTCAGTTTATTTTCAGTGAGCACAAACCTGGCAGGTAAAAATGGAGAAACACCTTGGGAGTTGTTGCTGCAAGTTCAGGCCTTCTCTTCCCCATGCACCACGTTCCTTGGGGGCACCCCAAGAGAGCTTTTGCCTTTTCCTGCAAGCTGCCATCAGGCTACATGGATGGGAGATGACAGCCAGCTCTCTGAATTAAAGGGACAGGCAGAGGCTTCCAACCATGCTCCTAAATGCCCTGTTTCCAGTGCAATTACTTCAGTTCTTCGTATTAAATTGTCTGCCCACTGCAGCTAATCAAACAGGAGAATGTTTTCTCTGTGAGTCAGGGAAGAGTTTGGTTTTGGTAACAATTAAAGATGACAAACCCATATTTTGCCTTAGGTAATTCAAGATGATACAGCCCAGATCACCAGTGAAATTTTTAACCTGCCTGACAGTTACAGTCCAAGTCTTCAACTGGGACTCTTAAAAAGAGATGGGAACAAAAGTCCCCTCAGAAAACATCATCGGTGGAGTTGCTGATCAATCTCACACCGTGAGAGTCCTGCAGTATAATTCTCCAAACATCAAAGGAGAAAAAATAAGCTGAAGTAAGTTGCTGAGAACCAATGAACACACTGTGAGATTTTACCAGAGAAGACCTGAGGGCTAAATGCAGAGGGATGTAGAGAACCTGCTTCAGGAGTAGCAGACGTACCACAAAGGCACGTGTTAAACGAAAATAAATTGCAGGGTGAGCAGTGGTGGAAAAGACAACACCCACATGGTCTCCAAGGGGAGGCAGGTGGAACAGGCTACTAACAGAGCTTCAAAGTATCCATGTAAGGATTTCATGGTATTCATGCTGATGTTTCTGAATTCCTGTTTCAGCCACTGAGAGTAGTTGTAAAATATCAGTCAGCAGATGCTTTAAGTCAAAATTTATATCTCATTCCAGCACTTTGGCAGCAAGTTACAAACAAGTTTGTTGTGGCAATGACATGCATTCATGTTCAAATGTTTCATTTCATCCAAAGTTCACTTGTCACCCTCAAACAAGGATTATCGTGCGAGCACTTCTAAACTTCTATAATAAAATCTTTTCCTAGAAACACATTCATAAGTCTGTTGCCTGACTGAGCTTTCAGCTAAGCCTCAGCCAACCCAATAAAAAAGGTTAGCTAGTCACTAATGATTAATAGTATGCTTTTGATAGGAAATGTTTCAGGCAAAGCAGGTCCCACTGATGACCTTGCAGAGAGCGAGCCCTAGAAGGCCAGCTGCTTGCTGAAGCGCTCACACCTCCAGAGAGGACATCGTCTCTGCAGAAGTGCCACGTGTTTAGCACTAGAACTAAGAAACATCTTAGGCTTTTCTAAGTCTCTTATGTTTTGAAGCATCAGGAATAATTGTTCTTGGCAAGCATTCTCTCAAAAATGTGCAGAGAGTTCCTATACAGTAAAAACGAAAGACAAAATTGTGCTGTACAAGAGGAAAACTTATAAAACAGACCTTCCTGAGAGGAGCCAAGCGAAATGTGCCTAGCAGTCTTCAGGAACCTGCTCTGTTTCAGCTCCTGCTGCCCAAACCACAGGGCAGTGTTGGGCTTGGCAAAGCCCTGAATTCTTATGCTGTCAACCTGGTGATCCTAAGAGGCTGCACTCCCTCCAGATGTCAGCACCATCATCTTTTCTGTGACAGGGCCAGAGGCTGCCCCCATCACATGGCTTTGCTTGTAGAGCAGCACTTCTACACATCTACACATCTCTCTTTGTTTATTTCTAAAGTCTCTCGTGCTTTCTCTGAGCAATTTCTTCCTTTCCCTATCATCCTTAGAGGTCTTCAGATAAAAAAATATCTTCAAGGTTTTCCTCTTTCCTACTTCCCCAGTGATTCCACACCTTCTCTCTTTCCTTTTTCACAGGCCTCCTGCCCACTGTGCCTGTGACTGTATGAGCTCAAACACTGCCCAGGTCTTACGTGCTCCATCGAAAACCTTCATTGTGCATGATGTCTTGTCTGGCCACTGGCAAGCTTACATCTTCCTGTTCTTCCTACTGGGTGGCACATGTCAAACCTGCCAAGGTGCAGCTGCTTTCATGAACGTGCTGAAACTCCAAGTTCCTCATTCCTGCATCTTTCCTCATGCAACCAGAACCAATTTCTCTCACAACCAGGCTTAAACTTATCCTAAGCATTCAAAGTAGATCTTTTTAAAGCTATTTAACACAATGCAGTGGAGAGTGTGAGGTCTGGGCTGCATCAAAACAAGTGTGACCAGTAGGGGGATGGAGGGGATTCTCCACCTGTACTCTGCTCCTGTGAGACCCCACCTGGAGTGCTGCATCCAGCACTGGGGTTGCCACCACAGGAAGGAGATGGATCTACTGGAATGAGTCCAGAGGAAAGCCATGAAGATGATCAGGGGTTGGACCACCTCTCCTCTGAAGACAGGAGACAGATTTGGGATTGCTCATTCTGGAGAAGAGAAGGCTCTGGCGTGACTCTTGAGCAACCTTTCCATACCTGAAGAGGGCCTGCAAGAGAGCTGGAGAGGCACTTTTGACAAGGGTGTGTAGTGACAGGACAAGGAAGAATGGCTTTATACTGAAAACAGGCAGGTTTACATGAGATATAAGGAAGAAATTATTTTCTGTGAGGGTGGTGAGGCACTGGATTAGATTGCCCAGTGAAGCTGTAAATGCCTTATTCCTTGAAGTCTTGGGGAGGCCAGGCTGGATGGGACTTTGAGAAACCTGGACTAGTGGAAGGGGTCCCTGCCCATAGTAGGGAGATTGGAACTAGATGATCCTTAAGGTTCCTTCCAACCCAAACCATTCTATGATTCTTTGAAGTCTCATGGCCAGGTGTTTCCAGTGCTGTAAAGAGGATGGAGGGTACACAGCTTGTTGAACAGCTGCAGCTCCACTGATGCCTGAGCCACCTGCTGCTGCTCTTTGTGTTAGCAGTCATTGCTGAGTTAATCTGAACAATCTGGCTGCTGCCATCCTCTAACAGCCACACATTTTCTGCATATTTTCTTGTCATTGCAGTGCTGGGTTCCGGTGTCTTTGAGAAAACATCTGCCCTGAGGATTCCCCTTTTATAATATCTTTAAAATATATCACCATCTGCTTACTCTTAAAATCTCTCCCTTGATCTCACCACTAGTAACTGGCCCTTCAGTGACCTCCCATTTCATAGCAAGGTGCTAGAGCAGGAATATTCATTTCTGTGCTTCACAACATGCAATACTCTCTGTCAGGTTTTTATCCACTGGTTTGTTCAGTGTACAGCAGAGAAATGCCTCTGCTTTAGCAAATGCCTCTTCTTTTGTCTGTTGTAGGCTTTTCTGCTTCTTGGCATTGGTGCAGTGTCAGAAAGACCTCCAGCCCATCTCCCTCTGAACTAGCCCAACTCCAGGCAGAAATTCCTTTGGTTTTTGCATTGTAACAAACTGTTTTTCCCACTGCCCCAAAACCCATCTGCACCATCTGGTACACACCAGACACGACCACTCTGGAATCTCCACTGCTTGCTCTTGCCCTTTGGCACCTTGTTTCTCCTCTGCTCTGTACATGCCACACTCTTTTGCTGCAACCTCTGGCAGCCCACCATGTGCTGTCTCCATTTACTTTACCTATTTTCAGGCTCATTTGTCTCAAACAGTAAAAGCCAAAATGCATGGCATGTCATGTCCTTTGGACATCAGAGTGGCTGGTTTTTTATACATATGCACTGGATACTTTATACTTTTATCTTTATACTGGATACTTCAATTCCCTCTACTGAAGATAAAAAAAAATGAAAATAGGTGTTGCGGGCCTCTCAAACAAAAAAAGCTGTTCCCTCGTGCACAATGTGGATGGTTCCCCACGTAACTGTTACAGCCAATTCCTGATAAAAACAGTTAATACCTGCTTTAAGATGGTAAAATTATCCCCAGGTCTTCTCCACAGCTCAGGATTTAGCTGGAATTTTTTAATGTTTCACAAAGAAAGCCACCAGGATGCTCACAACTGCTAGGCAAATTATTAGGGTTTTAGCTCCAGACTACCAGTATAAAGAAACACAACCTCTTTTTCCAAAGATTTGAGAGGCATGAAAATCTGTCTTGCTAATCTGTCTTGAAACAGAGAACAAGGAGTAAACCTTTCCTTGCATCTGTCAAAACACATACTTTTAAAAGTGCTAAATGATTTGGTTTTCAGGCAAATACAGGAAGATTAGAAAAACAGGCTTTGATTTCCTCAAGCAAGTTTATATAGTAAGGGAGATTTCTTTAGCTAATTTGAAAATGCGAAGCATGGAAAGGGTAAAGCACTTCTGTAAGAACAAATCCTGGCCAAAAGACAAGGAGGAGGAACTGCCCAAAGAGAAGGATGTCATTGACACCAGCGAAAGGGTGACAGACTGGACTGTAATAGGATTAACTTGCAAACTGGGAGAAACCCCTGGACTGGAGTGCTATGACAATGAGGGACAGCCCCTGGACTCTGCTGGGACAAGCAGATGACCACATGCAGAGAAAAGTCTCTTTGGCTCCCCAGAGGGGTCTGCTCTGGCAGCTGTGGCTACACAGCCCCTTTGGCACTCAGCAAAGCCTGGGGCTGATTTGTGGCAGGTGTTGTTTTCTGCATCTGAGAGCTGAGCCCTACCCCAGCAATTCAGCTGGTCCTGCTTAAGGAAAGCATTGCAGAATGCTAGAGATAAATTCGAGCATCTTAGAGACCCGGAGGAAGTTACTGTTGTCATTGGACATTATTTTTGTTTGTTTGAATGCAGCATTCCAGAGCATTACCTGTTTTACTGTGAGGATCTGAAACTGGAATCTTTGAGATGAAAATAAGAAATGGGTTGATTTTTTCCCTTTCCTTTTTTTTCCATTCGCTTTTAATTTATTAAAATACATGTGAATTTTCCTGGAGATTCACCAGGAATAATTCCAGAGGGACTAATACTCATTATTTTTCTGGATCCAATTAAATCTAACATCCACGGCCCTCATCACTAACATATGTTTAACAGAGCTAAACATTTAATCTTACTGTCAATTGCATATAATTTGGCTTCTTTGTTTTTCTTTTGTGGGCACTGATAGCTGTTCTCTGCTCTGAATTAGTCATCAATAGACCAGAACACATCCAGAGAGAGAAGTTAACTGCTTGTGCAAAATAATCTATCAGAAAATGTTCCCAAAATATGTTTGTAATGGACATTACAGAGAGTTACAACCATTTCTAAAATGGGGAAAATGTTGCAGTTCCTGCCACTGTTCATTGCACAACTTGGCTTCTAAAAACACTGGCAAAACAGAAATACGGCGCTGCCAACTTTTGCAATTGTATCATCGTTCCTGATACTGAACTTTTTTATGAATTCCCCGCTCCTGAAAGCATCTGGATTAGATGAAAATCTAAACTTTCATTTGTTGTAAAAACACTGTCTTTCTAAACCACACGGTTAGAAAAGCTTGGCAAAACAGGGGTGTCATCTCATCTGGTTACACTTTCTGTGACTGAGACGCCTCATGCAAGCAGGTCACCTACTCCAACCTACAGTCCATGAAAGAGGCTGGTACCTCCACAGATGAACCTGCCCCTCTCTACTCACTGACAGCTCCAGGTGAGCCTGACCTCAGCCTGGTGGAAAGAATAGGGCACCTTCTCCTCCCCTTGCTCACACAAGTCCTGCTTTGACACCCCAGCAACTAGATTCAGCCACGAATAACTTGATTTCAGAGGAAATCCAGCAGTGGAAACAAGAAACAAATCCATGTGGCTGTGTGGCCCCACGATCACCAGCACCCCAATATTCCCTCTCCAAAGGTGATCTTAGCCTGAACCCTGGAATGGTGCTGGGCATAGCCCAAGCCACAAAAACCATCAGCTGCCCTGGCAGAGAGCTGTAAGAAAACAGGGGTGATGGAGCTGTGAGCCAAACTGGCCGCATGGGTGCCAAATGGTATAGAAGAGGACAAGAACCACAGATTGTGACTTGGGAGATTTTACTTAACATTAGTAAAAACCTGCTCCTCAGGAGGCACTGCAGTGCTGGAGCAAGTCCCAGGTACAGGGTGTTCTTCCCTTCCTTGGGTGTTCCCCCAGGACTAACCTTGTCTGATGTCAGTAAAGAGTAGGGCTGAACTAGATGATCTTCAGGGGTTCTCTCCTGCCTGGGTCTGGAGATATCATGATATCCTCACCCTGAAAGAAGTGAATTTCCCATGAGTGATTATGCCAGCCCTCCCTAGAGAGGACTTCTGACACACTCCTCAGGTGCTGCTGGGAGGTGACAGAGAGCCTGTTTTGAGAGGCATGTGCTGGCACTTGCTCTCTTTTGGTTTCTAATACTCATCTTCTGTCTTCACTTTCTTACAGCAGCTGTGAAATAAGTCATAACGATTTAAGAGCTTCCTTCAAAAACTGGTTGTGGCTCTCCTCTCCTCTCCTCTCCTCTCCCAAAAGACTTGTTAGAGATGGGGGAAGTTTGATGATGGCTGTAAATATTGTGTTAATAGAGGGAAATGCAAGTTCTGTAAAAGAAAAGTATCGTGTGCTATGTAACTTTAGTAAAAGACTGTTTGAAAGACAATTAGTTTATCACAGGTAGATTAAAAGTGATTTTGAAAGAAGTGATGGTTAAGAAAACATAGCACTTGCTTTCAGTTTCTAGGAAATATTCAAAATTTTTTAAAAAACAGTAGACAAGCTGGAAAACAAGATGTTTTTAACATGTAAGATGTAGCTAGATGTGGGAGTTCATTAAGTATGCTACTGAAACAGCAGGAAATGCCATTGGGAGGAAGACCAGAGTAATGTCACAGTTTGAAGCTCAAAAGCCTATCAACATGGGGAATGCCTCCCCATAAACCAAAATATCACTGGATTTCTGCTTCATGAAACCCCTAGATGCTCAAAATACTGCATTTTAAGAAAACATAGGGAACAAGAACAATGTCATCACAAGGTGGGCAGCAGGCGTTGTCTGGACACCAGAGCTGGAAAGCAAACGGAGCTCTCTGGGCGCTGAAGATCAGCTCTGGGGTGCGGCATCTGAAACACCTTTAAGGATCTGCTGCAGAAAGCATGCAGGGCTAGGAATAAGAGGAAGATTGTTTTTCAAGTCAAAAATTGGTACAAAGAAAGCAAACACAACCCTGCCCCAGTGGAGCAACAGCCCATCACTGTGCAGTCGTACCTCTCACCTGGCATCTCCACAGCAGCATTACCTCATCTTGGCTACTGTGGCTGCAGAAGAGCAGAGGCAGAAACGTGCTCCTAAGGTCACTTGCAGACTTAGAATTTACATGAAGGAGTACCTGTGTTGCAGCCAGCAGTAAACAATCTCTGTCCATTTAAGTTTGCTTTCAAGTTGCCATGTGTTCAGCACATGGGGAATACCCTGGGGAAACAACACACTTAAGGGCAAAATGTGCAGGAACACACACAAGGGAGAAACGTCAAGAGTGGTGAAAAACTCACCCTTAATCATCTGTGTGTTTTTCACAGACTTGAAACAGAGTTTTTAAATGCAGAGCTCCAACACCCCAGCTGTAGCAGGGGATTGGTGGGACATCCTCCCTCTGAAGGACAGCTGTGTCGCTCCTCCCTGCACGCATCTATTGAGCCTTGCCTAAAAATGGCTGGCACAACGTTTGCCCATGCTGCCCTGCATGACCAGTCTTTTCCACCTGGAGAAAAGGCATGAATCAAAATGATGACAGGACTTTTGCACTCCCAGGTTCCTCACAACACAGCTAACTACAAAAACTGAACTCAGCAGGGAGCAGCACAGGGTAAACACACCCTGGAGCAGCAGAAAACGGTGCCCAGGTGGACAGCTGGGCAGAAAATGAGTTTAACCTTTCATTCCTGAAGCCACAGCATTCTCATTTGCTCAGGAAAAATTGCCAAAAAAGCCCTTCAGTAATTCTGATGGTCAGTCAGGATTTGAAACTAAGAAACAGTAATGCTGCTCATCTTCAACCACAAAAGAGAGAGCTGCCTGAGCTTTGGAGGCCATTCTCCCCCTTCTCAGAGGGATGGGGCAGAGACACCCTCAGGATACCCCCACAGGCTTTCAGTGAGGAGCAAAGAGGAGGCCAAGCCACTGCTGGACAATGAGCAAAGTGAAGAGCACTTTGAAGGGTAGCTTTGTAATGTTTTTTACATTACTTTGCTGGCTGGACAGCAGCATGGAGCATCTGTTTCCAGCTACAGAACTGCTCATGGAAAATACTCTGGCGATGGCAAAGACCCCCTTCCCCCTCCCCAGAGTCTCCCCCCAAACCACACAGGGCTGGATTGCAGGCCTTACTGCTCAGGGCATTTTGCCTGTAATCACTGGCAATGGATTTAGACATGTAGTCCAATTATGTCCCAAAATTTGTGATTATAACAGGATGATTTATGCTGCAAACAAATGAGCTGATGGCTCACATGACTTGTCTTCCTGTGTTTTTATTTGTTTCCCTAATGTGTTCATTTTTTCTCTTTCACTTTTGGGGAGTTGGAGTTTGGGGTTTTGTTGCTGGTTTGGGTTTTTTTCCTGCCAGAGGAGCTGCTTCCTCATGGCTTGACTGTACCAGGCAAGAGGGAGGAGGCATGCCAGTGGGAAGCAGTGACTCGACGCGTCTTGTACAGTTAATTGGTTTTAATTTATGAGCTGCAGGCAGATGGTGGCTGCAGCACGTTAAAGCTTCTTTAGGAAATAACACATAGATTTTTCCCTCCGGTACCTGAAAATTTTGCATGCTGAATAAAAAGTATGACTGCAGAGCCCAGCATCAGCACTGGTGTAGCACCTGTGTACAGCTGATGAGCCTTAGGCTCCCTTGTTTTCCAGGGCTTTTGTTGCATCAAGGCAGCTAAAGAAAAGCACGAGAGCTTCAGTGAAATCAGAAAAGCTGATGACAACAGATGCTTGCTCCCTCTCACCCTGTGCGACACTGTCTCCGTATCCATTTATCTTCCCTGAACTGGTGAGAAACCTCAAAGCAAAAAGAACAAAGCAAAAGCAAACAGAATCTTGGAAGAGAAGAAGAGCTGCTGCTATGAATAAAGGATCCCAGGTGGGAAAATCACAGCACAGAAATGCAGGGTGAGACACTAGAGAAGAAATGTGGCTCTTCTGGTATACCTGGACTGCAGAAGGCAGACACAGTTGCAGACACTGTGTGTCAGAAGTTTGGCATATACTATTACTGTTACTAAATATTTCATCACTGGTCACTTGGAACATCTGGTTATAGAAAATGTTTGCAAGAAGATTGAACAGCTCTCTGGATCTCACTGCTGACATCTGTAGAGAGGCAGATAAAACCTTTAGTTCTGCTTATGACATGAGAACTCCATATCATCAATATCCTCCCACCACAAATAAACTTGGCATGGAATGCTGCAGGTATGAAAGTCTACTTGGATTCAAGTGACAACTTTACACATTCATGAGCCAGAATGAATCAAGAGCTATTGCATATTCACCTCTAGCTCATACACAAATTTCTGGAGGACAGGGAAGCATCCCTTTGCATTTGCCCCAGTCTTTACAGCATTCTCCGAATTCCAGTGTGAATAATGGCAGGGCTCATCTTACTGGGCTGGATGAACCCCTGTTCTGACCACTTGGTTGGTCTTATGTTCCTGTAAGATGCATTGTAGGGCAAGTCTGGTCAATTACTGGTGGGTCATTTCCACACCTCCTCTAAGATCTTCCTTCCAATAAAGAGCATATCAGATGTTACCTACCACAGTAACTTCCACTGGTGTAGTAGCTATTAAGTGTTTTAATAAGTCTGATTGAGCCAATGAGAGCTTCTGCACAGGCACAAAGTGCTGTAATACTGTATTTTGACTGTGCTTAAACTTTTTTTATTTTCATCAAATGAAAAGAAATCAGAATAAACCACTTTTTTTCCCCAGTAGCCTACACCTATGCTGTCCTATATAGCCACACCATCCCAAATATGCAGTGTTAATTAATCCCTGGTATTTTGTATGGAGAACAGGCCTTTCTTGCAATTCCTTGGGGAGGCTTTGTTCAGCACCATGAAAGCACAGCTGCAGCTGTGGACAAATTTTAGAGAGAATATATAGAGGTGATACAATGCTAGGGTCTAGCATGTCACTCTGCATGCCACAGGGTTCCAGCAAACCCCCCTCTGGTTGCTGGGGGTTGAACTACTGCAGCCCTGACACTCAGCACTCGTGCCTCAGATTTGAGAAGGTGGAGAGATATCTTTTTCCTGCAAAGGCTGCTTGGAGTAGTAGAATGCCTTTGAGGCATCCAGTCCCCATATGGGATGAGCACTTTGTTCCACTGCAGTCAGGAGAGCAAACCTAACTTGGATTTTGGACTGGTTTAGAATACAAGTATAAATAGGAATTATACCCAACACATACTTCACTCCTTGCAGTGACAGAATGTGCTTAAAATTGTTCTTTCCATTTGCTGGTCTCTGCTTCCAGTAAAATGATTCAGCTTTGCACAGCATTCAGAGCTTGAACCTTGTGGGGGTTATTTTACGTGCACATGCTAGCAGAGATGAGAAACTCTTCTGGCCATATAGGCCATACTTGATGTTTAAAACAAAGTCATATGGAAAATATATTGCAAAGAACCATATTGGGAATCTTGACGCTTCAAAAATACAGTATTTAAAGCAGCTGGCTTCTGCTGAAGGACAGTACAGAAGAAGTTGGTAAAGACTCATTGTATCCTAAACAAATCTCCAAAGAGAAGACAACTCCCTTCATAATCCCAGTCTGATGTTAACCAGCCTCCTAACACTACAGGCGATATATACCCTAAGGCCAAAGCAACCAGCCTTACCAGATCAATACGTTCAAGCTGCCCTTGTGCTCAAGAAAAGAAAGCATTGAAAGCCTCCTGGGCTCATCACAAAGAGCAGCACCTGTGCCAATCCCCATCATCAAAGAAGTGGAGCAACAGCACAGTTTTTGTTGGCACCACTTTGTGTAACTTGCTGCTCAGAGCTTGCTCAGTGCCTGCTGCTGCAGAGCACGAGCACAGCCTCTGTGGGCAGGCTGCTGGGGAGCCTGCTGGTGCTGAGGGGTGCTGCTTTTGCCCATCAGTGGCGTAGGTCCATCCATGCCCTTGTCCCCTGCAGGTGGGACAGCTGCCTTGGACTTCCCCAGGCTGCAGCTGTAGAGCTGTGGGGACAGAGGCCAGCAGAGGCACCGCCGTGTCCCTGCCCCGGGCGCAGGCAGAGCCGGGGAGCAGAGCCTGGGAGTCCCTTTCCCACAGGCTGGGTTTCTGGGAGCACTGTGGTCCCCAGCCCGTGGCTCCTGCCAGCACCGCTTTTTCTCTCTGGGCTCCTCTTGGCTTCCTCCTGTGCAGCTGTGCTCTCCACATCAGAAGGGACTTTTCACAGAAAAGTGAAATTAGCAAAAATAAAGATAGTTGAATGCATTCTGTTTCACCAGAGAGACTGTTTGTGGTTAGCAAACAGACATGAAATGTTATAACATAATTTCTAACAGTACCCTATAGAGATGACTTGTCTGTTAAACATGAAATAAAACTGGCAGGAAACCACCATATTGACTTAATAAGGCATAACATTAACTGACACCAAAAAGCAACTTAGTTAAGAAGCAGAAAACTTTACAACCTCAGTTATTTGAAAAATACAGAGGTAGCCCAACAATTAAATTGAAAGTGATCATTAGGGTAATTTGCACAATTCAGATCACTGCAATTAAATGTGATGCCATGAATGCATGGGATTGGAATTTCTTTGGATCTATTATTGTCCTGACAACTCCTGATCAAAAAAATATTAAAATACTGACTGCCAGTTGAAAACCATACACTGGCAATATTCATTTAGAGATATTTCTAGCTGAGCCAATTAAGGTCTCAGAGTTCATGAAGCACACATCTTCCCAGTGCATAATGGTGCATACATTCTTGACATACTCTGTGGCTCAAACTGGGTAACTAGAGGTACTGCCTGTGTCTGAGTGAGGCCCTGGAAGCAGGTATTGTTAATCCTTTCTGGTTTTCAACAGGGATTTTGCAAGAACATCTGTGCACAAAAAAGGTGAAAAAGATAGGAAGATGTTAAGCTGGAAGATAGTTTCTGGTTCATACCTATGTTTCTGTACCGTGTTCACCCTGGTCCTAATTTAACCCCTTGTGCCACGGGGCCCAGAAGAGCCTCACAGTCTCTGCTGTTCTGCCTGTCCTGAGTAGCTTTGTGGAAAATCACAAGATGCTCAAATGGCTGGTGAGGTGGGATCAGTGTGAGATCACAGAGAGATGAACATCACTTGTTCATGCTGCAAGCAAGCCCTTGTGACAGTGCAGCTGTTATTATTTCAATTGCAATATCACAGTCCCAATAACTGACTGACTGTGTTGGGAACCCAGGGTACCAGATCATCCTCTGATGACTGTCAGCAAAGGGCTGGTATAACTTTACCCTGAGGTGGTGCTTGATGTCAAAGCATGCCATAAGGGCCTATCCCCTAACTGGATGGGCTCTGACCCTATTCCTCTCTATTCTCCTCACTGTCTGAGGTGTCTCCTTTTTATCACATCTCCTCTAACAGCACAGTTCGTCATTGGTTCACTTTCAGAGGTACAGCTTCACTGAGAGAGTCAGCAATTATCCTCTTTCTTGCTAAAGACAAGCACAGCCCATGTTAGGGTGTCGGGGTTGATTCCAGCTGCCTCTTTGCCAGGCTGACCAAAGACTTCAAATACCCCTGGTGAGCAACAAGAAATACAGCTACTGTAGACACTTTCCCAGTGCCTAGACAGCCACAGAAAGAGAGAAAGGTGGGAGGTTTTTTGTAGTGGTGTGTGTTTAAAAAGTGTCTAGTATCATGGATTGTTGCAAGTACCTAAGTCTCCTGAGCGGTAAAATATTATAAGGAAATTAATTAGGAGAACAAAGTAATTATATGGAGTAAATGTCTAAAAGCAATTGATTCAGCCTTCCTCCTTGAACACTAGAGTTGTGGTGCCATTTGTCTAAAGACAGAAAACTTCAAGACTTCAAATGCCAATATGCAAAGTTTTAATATGCTTTTTCCCTAAGGCTAAACTAAAGAAAAATTGGCTGCACTTTCCTGGAGTTAACAGGTCACATTTATCATGCTGCCACTTATGGTCAAGAGCCAGCAATTTAACTGTTCTTGACTGGCTTGGTTTAGCTCTCCTGAAACTGGAGATGGGCTGTGGTTTTTGTGCAATCTTATCTGCTAGAAGTGACTAATATTAGAATAACACAGGACTACAGTCTTGGCATTCTGGAAAGCTGGTGAGATCCTACCCCCAAATTCTCCTCCTCAAAATGCTACTGGTAAAATCAGCAGTGTTTGCGTTATTACTATGATTTATATGTATAGATCCCAGATAAGTTAACCACGAAGGAAAGGATAATTGACGAATTCTCCACTAGTCTTCTGAGTTGTTTTTTCCCCTCCTGGGATCAAAATTTCTTTAGAAAAAATATGATTATTCTCTCCCCACAGCTATAAATTCCTCAGCCAGCTCCTCTGTTACCATGCAGTCTGCTGGGCATATTCCAGAATTATTTCTGAAGTTTTCTCAAACTTCCATATAAGTCCAAAAATTCCATAGTCCTGCTCTGTGCCAGCACGACAGTCGACCCTTACTGCTTGGTATAAATTCTTGAAACGCTCAGTTCCGCTGATGCTGAGCAGCCAGTTAAATTAAGGACACAAAATCCGCACAGTGCCTTGGGAAAGGGCTGCCACAATAATCACAACCATCTCTCCAGAAGCTTCAGTTCTTTGCAGCAAACCAACCTGCTCCAGAAACCACGAGGGCAGAAAGCATCCAGCCATGACCACATGGTCTAACAGTGATCACCACCAGAGGAAGAGGTGTTGGGGGGCAGTTATAAAAAAGAGGGGGGAAACTCTCCCAATATCTGTGCAAAAATACATGAATGGCACAAACCAATAATGCTCCTCCATTGGAGGCAAATAAATCATTCCCAGGCTACAAGTCAAGCACAACTTGAAGCACTTTATGAAAATAGATGCAGCATCCTCAGCATGGTGGTGTCCACAGCAAGGGCTTCCTACCAGAGCCTGGTGCTCCAGGCACGGTGTGGCTCCCACGCATACCGTGGGCTGGAAGTGCAAGGCCAGTGTCTGCTCATGGCCTGTGCATCCCTGTTCTCTGCTAAAAGAGCAACTTAGCCAACAATAACAGTGTTTGTTTTGTTGCCATCTCAGTAGACGCTCTAATAGAGCTAATAGGAAAAAGAAATCTCACCAGAGAAGAGAAAGGTCAGAAGGCTAATAAAATAAATGTAGCTATTGTGTGATCACTTGGCATTTCATAAGGGAGTGTAATTTTTAGGTTTACACTTATTAGATTCCCTCCTCATTTCATCTCTCTGGGTTTTTCTGAGGTTTTCTTCCAATCAGCTTTGGCTATCAAAGATAAATAGTGTCCTACATGAGAATATATTGGCTAAAAAGGTAATTTTACATCAGGAGGCCTGTATTGTTCTTGAAGGGCACGGCTGGCCAACTGTTGCCCTTTTATAGCACTGCTCATCTAGGTAATTCATGGTTGGCTGCTCTTTAGGCTCGTGAGTGTTCTTCTGTTTATGATCAAATACCTGCTGAAGTGTTTGGCTGTTCCAAGGCTTTGAGTCAACAAAACATAGTTTGATAAATGGTTTTCTTCAAAGCACACTCCTCTCCAGCACTATGTTGACAACATGGCTCTGCTGGATTCAGGGACTGTCATTCCTGACTAAGTGTACATACACACCTGTATTCTGTGTGCCAGGGACACACACAGCTGGAATGTGATCCTCACAGCAGCAGCAAAATCACTGCAGTGCTGGAAAAGATGTCCCCATGGATAAGGGATTTAAATGCAGCTTCTGTCCCTTCTCTAGGAAAGATGACCCTGTGCTCCCCTGCCTTCCAGCAAGAGTCAGGGCTCTGAAGCAGCAAGAGCAGCCTGGGGCCGTGGGTGAGTTGGCACCTCGGGAAGATCTGACTGGTACCCCAGTGGTTGTCCTGCACCCAGGCAGGACACACAGCCAAGGCAATAAATCCTCCTGCACTGCCAGCCTTTGGCTCTCCTCACACTCAGTGGAGAGGGACAGACGTGACTCCGAAGCAAGGCAGCTGCTGAAAGGGATCTGAACACAGGCCATAGTATTAGAAACAGCACAGCACAAACTCGGGGAGAAAGTAGCCTGAAGGGCTGCAAAGTAACTTGCATGGACTCAGTTAAGGAGGTTTGCTCCCAGGAACCACAACAGGAGGCCACCTGCTGCAATGAAACTCTCTGAGATAGGCAGAGGGATGCACCCAGGCCAGCCCTCCTCCGTGCCATGGACTCCTACAGAGCCATCAGCTGAATCAGCTGCATCTGCAACTCCCCTAACAGCCCCAAGACAAGGCCTGGTTTAAAAACCTACCAAACACAGGAGAAGGCTACATCCTGACTTCTTGTACGGCAGGCTGATGAGAGCAAACACCCAAGCGAGCCCTGTGCCCTGGGGTGGAAGGAGGACAGGGTTTTGGTATGATACAATTCCCTTCCCAGCATACTAGAGAAGGAACTCACTGTGCTAGAGAGGAAAACACATCTGTCATGCCTGCCATCCCTCTACAGAAGTGGAGCTTTTTCCTAGGCAATGTTTGTTACTTTATAGGGCCCACTTTGTGGTTTTTCACATCAATCATTACTGAAGTTATGCCAACACCACAAAAAAACTACTTTTGTAGTCTTATCTGGTGTATACTCTTCATGGGTAACAATATATCCTGCCCCAACTTAATTTTACTTCTTTTCTCTATAAAAACAACAGCCTGAGATTCTCCACAAAGTTAATGGGATGCTGTGATAAATTAGTTCTCCCTGAAAGTTTCCTATCCTTAAAAAAAAAAAAATTATATTACATCAGTGTGATTGAGAGGGAGATTAGTTATTGCTGTCTCTAAAGCAAGAGATCATAATTTCTTTTTGAGGCTCTCTCATATCACACAGAATTGGTTGGACTTGGAAAACCTGGTTATTCCATACAGTATAGTGCAGAGGCTCAGACTAGCCACAGACACCCTACTCTACTGGGTTACACACATTAGAAAGAGGAAGGCAAGGATTTGATCAAAGCTTTCAGCTTCTGCAAGGAGAGAGGACTCAATTTCTCATCAAAGAGAAAGAAAGAGTAAAGCAAATGATGTGGGAAATGAGAAAGGAAAGAAAAAGGTATTAAATTTATAGGCTTTAAAACACAAAGAAACACTGTGATCATCCATTTTTCACAAATTCCTGCATAAGCCAGGCCACAATATGATTAATTACCTTCAAATAAATGAGCGATTAGTTCCTCTACAGATGTAATTACAGGTGTTTTCAGGAAAATAAACCCCATTTACTTGTAGGCTAATATAGCAGTATTTTGCCAGTATCACCCATTCACATGTTAGGAATATATTCCTCTACCCTGTTCCAAATGCTGGATGTGAACTTGTGCAAAAATACCTCAGCTATGGTCAATACATCCACTAGGGAATCTCAGAAGAATATGGGATTTCCCAAAACTCTTTGTTAGAGAGCACATATTGCTATTCAGACTACTTCTAAGTCAGCATCCCTTGGAGGAAGAACTGTCTCAGATTTTTCTGCAAGCTCTCATTATTACAGCAGTATTTATGGCTGTGCCTTAGGGGACCAAGCAGACAGCCTTATCCATCCCCCACACAGTCAGCAGTTTCTGGACCCTACTTACACAGAGGGCTCTTTTAATACTAATTTTATCTCAGGGCAAGGGTTCAGGCAATGACCTTCTAGACAACACCACAGCCCCAGCAGTAATTGCTTGGACTGTTATGCCACATTAAATTTCAAAACCTTAATCTGCTAAGTGGTACTGAAAGAAGAGTGAGCAAGGACTGTATCAGTTCCCAATGACAACATAGAAAACGTTTCTCAAGATACTCAGGCCTTCTCCAAATACATACAAATCTCATGCATTTTCAGAAAGCAGCAGCATTTTTTCTGGTCTCTGTTGCTTATTTTCCTCCTGAAATGTATCGATGTCCTACCTCTTAAGGAAATTGCAATTGAAATTTCCTGTAGGACTTGTTAAGAATGGAAGTTTTTCATGCTGAGGATGCAGGACAAGATGAGCAGGCATGACCTCAAGGACATCTGCAGCTCTAGAGATGTGCTGAGACTTGCCTGATAGAGAGATCTCTGAAATGCAGCAGGCTTTTTACTCCATGCCACTCTTGGCTGTGAACACCACATGTGAACAATTTAACATAAATCAGAGATAAATGTATTTGTTCAGAATTTAGACTTCTACATATTGACGTACAAGAGAGCACAAGAAGCAGATGGGCTTACCATTGTCTGTTCTCTTCTGTCTTTTGCCACATGGCAAAGAAAGTGACATAAAATGGATTACTTTGTTTCTGTGGAAATAAATACCGTCTTCTGCTGGAAGTGCTCTTCTCTGCCTGTGTAGATCGTGGCTTAACATAGAGCTGTCTGATGAATTCATCCAGCTGCCTGTTCTGCATGAGTCATGAGGATCTGGGCTGTGCAACTGCTGTCACTCAGGAAAGGTGGATGTTTGAACCTGGAACATCAGCTACAAGCAGCTACAGGCTCACCTGGGAGCATTTCCTTTGGTAATAAGGAGCAGCTACCTCTAAGAGAGCAGAGGGTCCATACACACATTTAGGCTGCCTAGTTTCATGTTAGTTCAACTTGAGAGTGAAAACAATGTGGCAATAAGATATTATCTGGTCTAAGTGGGGCCTCTCTGTTATTTGACACATTTTTCTTAATTACTGCTAATGAGGCTGGAGCATGCTTGCCAACCCTTGACTGCAATCAGAGAACTTGGCAGATGATGGCAGTGGAGGTGACAGGTTGTTCTGAGTGGATGGTGGTGGTACTACTAACTTCTGTGGGCAGCTTTTAATCTTCACCAAAAATATCCTGCAGCAGGTAACCAACTCACTGGCTTTCTACAAACACCCTTTTTTTTGGTTTTGTTGTTTTCCAGTTGCAGTCTTTTTCTGATTCCTTCATTTGGGCTTTTTTTTTCAGACAAGTTTTACAAATATCTTACCCTTGTCAAGAACAGTATGCAAATTAGTATGAAAGACAAAAACAGAGCCTTTCTCCTCTCCCGGTCTCTTCCACTGCATTTATTTGTCTGGTCAACATGAATGATAAAACCTGATTGTTTCTCCAACAGAAGGTGAGGTTATGTGGCTTGAAAAAAGAAAATAATTCTCCCGGTTTTCTGGCTATAATCCTTTTTTTTCCCTTGAAAAAAAACCCGAATTATAGAAAACCAGTGCTGGGACTTTCCAGTAATTCTCTCCCTTTGATCTGCAGTCTTACAGGTAGTTCTTTCTTCTTTTTCATGTTGCTGGTTCCTACTTCGTGCTAAATTTAATTTTGCACTATATTTAATTTTGCTCTCATTAACATAACCCAAATGTCACAGCCAACTGCCACCAAGACAGTCATTCTGACTCGAGATGAAAAAATTCATTGTGAGTTTCTTTGGAAAAAAAACATTCCACAGCCTGAATATCTGTGGAAGATGGAGCCTAAATTTGATCGTGACGAAAATCAGTAAATCAGAGTTCTTGTTTAGCTGCTGTTACATGTTCTCTGACTCAGTCAACAAATTTATTTCATTCCTGTTCCCCTTTCAAGCCAATAGAAAATAGTTTCATGCAACTGAAAAATGCTTTGGGCAAGACTGGGAGAAGCAAATAACTTACTTACTGAATATGGAGTGTTGACTGATTGAAAATGTCTTGCCAATTCATCTGAAGTCACCAAATGCTTCGAGCTGGAAAGAGGACGTGGGGCTCAGTTAGTGGAACGAGATCATGCTGAGGGCAGGCAGCTCCCCTTGAGCAGTCAGGATACTGCCCATGGTAGTTTTTGGTACCCAGACTCTCCTTATTAGGGGAGTACCTCAGGCACTGGTCTGGAGGGTGTCACCTTTGCCTAATTACCTCAACTAACGAGCATTTCAGTCATTTTGGCTGCAGGAACTCAAAATACATCACCTCTGAAAGGCTCCTGCCATGGCAGGGAACACCAGTGGGAGATACAGGCTCAAGCCCATGTCAGCAGAGGAAGGATTCCATGCTGCTCTCCTGAATTTTGAAGTGTCCTAAGTGTCCACACAGACAGCAGAGGCAACGCTGCAGCACCCATGCCCTCCTTCTTTGCACAAACTGCACTGTTATCCTTTTCACTGCACCCTTTTCATTCATCCAGAAATAATTCAAAGAGGCAAGACACAAGGTCTCATTTCCTTGTGTGTGTGTGTGTGGTGTGTAAGGAAAGCAAAGCATATTTTTCCTGAATTTCAGTTCAGAGGCTGACAGGAAGCATTCACTTTTATGACGTTCATAGCGCAGGACAGACGTTTCACCCCTACAATATATCTGGGTAACTGCAAACACAGTTCCAGCACAAGCAAGAGCATTTTAAGCCCAAGGCTTTAGTGATGAAACACTGTAGACATGTGCTGCCACTCAGGAACTGTTCCCTGGCAACACTTCCATGTAAACAAAGTCTAATGGTGGACACCTTCTGTCCTTCCAACACTCTGCCACGAGGGATGAGTTCCTCTGCAGCACTCAGTCGTAGCAGGGAATCAAAGCATGGAAACCACACGAGCAGAGATTACACAGCCTCTCAAGTCTGGCAGCCAGATGTTGGCTTGCAAGAGTGAGTGTTACCAGATGGTTTTTATGCCATTTTTTTCTCCAAACATTCAGAAGAGGTTAACTGAATGACACACATACAGATAAATTCATTATCATATTTGCATATTTAGACACATACACGTATTAGCCCCTTCAAAACTGTTATTCCTAAGGATTACAGGCAGGGCTAAGATTTTCAGATGTCAGGTCCAGCTCAGACTCTGCAAGAAGCTCCAAGTGAGTAACAGCCAGACTAGGATTTCTCCATACTGCTGCCCTGATGTCAGGATCAGCCCAAGGGGACAGCCCACAGAATCCCTTTGGAGCCGACTTAAAAACGTGCTCCTGGATGCAGTACATGTGGACAGCTCATCAGCTGGCCATGGACACCTTTGCTCTTTTCTACCCATGCAGAACTGCCCTACAGTGAACAGCTTGGGATTTGGAATAAAAAAATACAGCCAGATCATTGCACTGTTGTGCAAAATGCTGGCTGCTGATGCAAAGTGCTCAGGCAAAGGAAAGAGGGCTTTGATGGGATAGTCCTATATCCCAACATGATCTAGCTGCTTGGACACTTCTCTGAGGCCACAGATACATGCTGCTTTCTAATGAAGCTGACATCAGAGCTCACTGGAGAGAAATCTGGGCAGGTCAGTTCAGAATCAGTAGATGCAGATGTTACTCTCAGGGACCAGTTTCAAGGCTGAACCCTCATCACCAGCCCACACCTCTGTCTGTTCCACAGTGTCTATGCCAGACAGCCACATCTGGAACAAAACCATTTAATTCCATTTAATATCCACTGCTTTCTTCTATACAAGACATGGGTTTGCCACTCATACACTCCATGTGCGCTGCACAGTCTCACACCAGCTGGAGAGAATGCATTTAGGACAGCAAGGAATATCAGCAGATGGACACCAACCAACACTTAGCTACTATGACTTACATTCCAGATAAAATCCAGGAACAACTCTAATTCCCAGCTAGATAATACAGAAAAGCAGCAATTCTGGCTCTGAGCTGCTTTTGACTGACCTAGATCTCATGAAGGCAAGCAAAGACTCCCACCAGAGCTTTTGACCCTCAGACAGGCTAATTCCAGTTGATTGTTCCCATTTTGTTATGCAAACAAGCACCAAGCCCTACACTTAAGCTTTCATAGATAATATCCCTTCATCCCCCAAAAAACAGGTGAGAGTTTTAGTTTTGTGACCCTTATTCTTTCATAAGAATAATAAATAAGCAGAAATTAATGAATACATTTCCTTGTAAATACCAGTACAACTTATTGCGATTAAACCCAGGGAGAGGTGGGGGAGCCCAGATGGAAAAAAAGTTAAAGTCCTTCTGACACAAGTTCCTCTCAGTGACTTGGGAAACAAACACTCAAGGGACCCAAGAGTCAAGCTCTTCTGGCAGGCTGGCTAGGCTTGAGTGCATCTTTTATGGGAGGAAGAAACCAAAGACAGCTTGATGATGCATTCTCTGAAAGACTGCATTTCCCCTCCTTCCCACAGCATCTTAATACAATTCTGCTAGAAGGATAAGTGTGGCTGGAAATATCCCAGTGAATCATTTAGTCAGAAGACAGATACGTAGAGAGTCAGAGAGCTTTCTTAAACAATACCTTTATGAGCCCAAAATGTTTTGTTTGAAACAGCTCTATGTGAATGACCTTTGGAGAAGCCTGAGGCTTGAAGCCCACAACAGCTGCCTTGACAGACAAGACACCAGACTTCCCTGACAGCTGTAGGGCCTGGGGAGCTTCTGGATTCCTGGAAACACTGACAAGTTGTCAATTGTATCCAGTTTTGACCACAGCCAAAGTTCAAAATTCCTGAAAACTGGAAGCCCTTGCTTTTAGCTACCTCAGGTCTGAATTTCTAGAGGCAAAACAACTGTTGCAACATCACCATTTCCTGTCAAATTCAAATATTGAAATAGTACAAATTAGTCCTTCTCAGAATTGTGAGATTACCTTCAAATCATGACACTTAAATTAACAGATGTTCTTTTCTCTTCCCTTCTGATTTGCAGACCTCTGATGTGTCAGTGGTATTTTTTGTAGTAACTGAATAAAAACTTCCAACCTTAAACAAGGCAAAACTGAAATTCCTGTGCAGTAATCTTCTGATACTGTGAGTGTTGCAAAGGTTATGGATAAAAGTAGCTGAATTACCATGCTACTTGCTTCTAGATCTGACCTTTTAGAGCTAGAGTCTTAGTGCCAGTAGCAGAAAGGACAAGCCCTTAAGATGCAGGCACTATGGAGCAGCTGGTGAGAGGGAACACAGCTGCAAGGAACAGAACTGCAGAGCTCACTCCAAAGGAAGTGGAGCTCAGTAAGGGACCTCAGGAGAGGAGGGGAGAAGCCAGGGAAGTATAGACTTGGTTCCACCTCAGAAAGAAGGTGATGAAAACAAGAAAGGACTAAGGAAATGTAGTCTAACTGAAGACAGACCTGGACTTTGCAAAGTTTTTACCTTTCCTACCGGAACAAAACTCCCTCACAGGAAGTCAGACTCTGAAAGCCCCCAACCTGCCTGCAAATACCAAGTGCAATAACCAGCAAATCTTACACGTTTCCCCAGAGTTCCACAGAAATTAATACTTTCAGAAAACTGTCATTTCTTCTTCAAATTTATATACAACAGGAACCCACAACTATGGGGACTGCTGGTCACTTCACACAGCCCTAATGTCAAGATTTCCCAAGTGCTGTGCTGTAGGGAGTTCTCTGAGCTCCAGGGATTTGCCATCAAGGCAGACGTGCTTTATAACACTGCTGTGGGACATGTGTCAAAGCTGCTTCAGTGATGTCACAAGGCTGTGGGTCCACTACCAACTCCAGCAGGCCCAGCAGCAGGTTTACTAATTTGTGCTAATTGGGCTATCCATTTCTTTAGGTGAGAAGATCCAGTGAAAAGCTGCTGCAGCAGCAGCCCTTTAAAGCAGCACAGTTGTAACTGCAAAGCTCCATGCCTCAGGTTGTGTGCTCCCTGCAGACTCAGCTTAATTACAGCAGTGTGGCAGACTTCATCCCCTGCAGTTAAATCTGTGGACTTGAAAGACCATTTAGGATGTCATGTACAGTGTGTCCCTACACAGACATGCTAAGAGCCTCATGAGGCAGATGGGAACCCTAGAAGCATCTTCACTGTAGTTAGGACTACCTCCCTCTAGCCTCTGCCTTCCTGGCTCTAGTTACAGTAAATTCTGCATTTGACTGTATTACCATTAACCCCCTTCTCCACAGCAGCATTGTCTCCTTCCCACTTACTGTTCACTGATGAGGGTCACCTTGATTATTTAGGAAGTGGAAATCCAAACAGATCCCCTCCTGAGCGGGGAACTCAGCCGGGTTCCTGACCTGACTCTTGGAAATGCAACTCGGAAGCCCGAAGACAACAGAGTAAGACAGACAGACACTCCCACCTAGTGGGGAAGGCACAGCTCTGGGTCTCCGGGACAGGAGACTCGCACATTCCTACCACAAAGCCCCTTGCTTTTTGAATCAACAAGAGTAATAGCAGCTATGACAAAATCTGAGAGCATGACTTTTAATTATTAAGCAGAAGAAAAAGGCAAGTTAAGCCTACCAAGTTACTAGTATTTTTATCTCCTCAGTATTAGACATGACTGCAAACACAACTCTTTTGGTTTATGGTAGTGTAATGATTAACTTCTGCAAGGTCAATGCAACAGGCATGTAAAATATTAGCAGAATGGCATAGTGGCATTTTAAACCTAATTTGTGACACTAGAGAGAACTAAATTATTGAATGCAAACTAAAGACAAGCAAGTCTTCAGTAAATAAAGAGGCTTTAATGTCTAGGAGACCATACCAGCTCACAAGCTGAGCCAGCTGTCAGTATCTTCTGGAGACAGTTTAGGGGTTTACTGCTTCTGGGGGTTTTTAATACATGCTGAAGATAAAGGTAAAATAAAAAAAACTTGTGAGGTGGAAATTAGAAGCTGGAGGGAAAAAACATCTTCTATCTATTTCCATTTCTGCATGCTCAGTAAAGACACACAGAGACCCCTCCTGTTTCCCAGCAGGATGTAGGTGCCATCCTGAGGACTCACTGCCACTGGCCATGGCATCATCCCCATGGCCTGCCACGGCAGGCAGCAGAAAAGCTGCAAGAGCTCGGTTTGGCTGGCCTTGAATTATTTCAATCTGTTCTGGTACAGAACGAGATATGCACACTTTGTGATTCATATTAGCCTTCAAATGTCTTGTTATGGGTCAGCAAAAAGTCACAAATGTGCACTTGCATTTCCCAGCAGCAGATTGCCCTTTTGGACCCAACTGAAAAACATTTCGGCCACCAAAATCTGTAATGTGCAAACCAAAGTCTCTGTGTGCAGCAGCTTCACCACCTTCAAGTATTTATTATGGGATCACCCTGATGCACCCTTTTTTCCATGACACACTATCATTTCCCAGATTCTGTGTTAGGTACTACATTTTGTTCCCCTCTTGAAAGTTATTCCAAGTTTTTATTTGAAAATACTGTGGCCTACGCACAAATTAACTGTGTCTACAAACACAGCATCTTCATCACCAGCTAAGCCCTGGGGACTGTCAGGATGCAATTTTGCAACTCTTCTGTTTGGTCCAGGTCAAAGACCAATCCAGCACTGAAATTTGCTAACTCATTGCTCCTGTCACGCAGATCAGGTCTGCAAATAATTCCATATTCATTGACGATACTCTGCACAGGGTGGGGATGACTTTACACACACACCGCTAGGATTAGGAATCTCTACGTAGAACAAGCTGTTAATTTCATATTTGATAAATGGCTCTCAGACTTGTCCAGACAGGGCATCTGAGACCAGTTGTAAGGCTTTCCCTTCCTGTTTCTCAGTTCATGTAGGGGAGAGACAGACCTGCCCACCTCCACAGCAACCAGTGTAACACAAAGTGCAAGTTCTCAGCAGTTCCACATTTACTGCCTAACACAGATTAGTAAGAGGTTTATGCACTTTCACTGCCCAGTCAATATCTTTGCTAGCAGACTTGCTAAATTAAAGGCACATACTTCAGCTCAAAGTGCCACAAGAACCACTTTCTCCAGATTTCACGGCTGTATGGAATTAAGACAGTTTAACCAAGCCCTTACTTCAAATGAACCACGTAAGAAACCTCTGTCCTTTACAGCTGTCCACCAGAACAAGCATTAAATAATTTTCACTGCTTCACTGTCCCTATTATTTGCCATCAACAGTTAAGCATTTGTATACAGCCAAGGACCTTCCACACTCAGACACAGGACACAAGGTAGCAGGACTGACTCACCCACTGACTGGAAACAGGAGACAAACTGTTCTTCACCTGATGCACAGCAGAGCCTTACCAGCATGTGCTGCGTTTCACACGCCTGCCTTTAGAGAGAGCCTCAGCAAGTGCTGGCTGTGCTTGAGGGAAAAGCACATGCATGGTTTAAAGCTTCACCACCTCGAGCTAGCTCAAGCTTCCTCCACAGCTTAAGCACTCCTTTGCAGAGCACCAGTCTACAGGCATATTTACCTCCTGTTCCTCTGGAGTGTGCAGTACCAGGATGTCTGGCATACACATCACAGCATTTGCTAACACAGCCCTGCCTCAGCAGTCACTCATTACGAGGAGCACTCCACCAGTTTGTTTTTCAATCTCTGCTATGTGGTACTTCACTGTATGTAGTAAGGGAAAGAAAGAATCCCCAGTTCCCTTCACCTTCAGGAAGATGCCATGGGAAGCATAACATGCCTATCATTTTTTTCAAGACCAGGGGCAGGCTCTGTTACACCACACAGGTTACTTTGTCCCTGATTCAAGCATCAAGTTTAATTCATTACTACTGCTTCAGGAACACGGCTGTGCAGAGACAACTCATACTTGATTCCTCCATGGAATCAGTCTCTTTAGTTAAAGGATGTTCTAAGACATACCTGAACAGTTAGTATGAAATGAGTGTCACATGCTGCCACTGAGGCCCTATGTGAACAATATGCCTGAGCCAGTACTGTAATCTCTTGCCTGAGGTAATGCTTCCAACACTTATACATCAGTGCAATACATGAAGATATCACTTAAGAGATGCAGGAAAGGGTAGGGATGACTGAAGACAGTCAATTCAGACAGGCACAGCACCTATTTCCCCTTTCATTTATCTTCTCAACCTTTATGAAAGCTCTGCAGTCAGTAATATAACAAATTACAAAAGGCATTTTCTCTTCCAATTGTTTTAAAATCAAGTAACTAGACCAGGTATTACTAAAAATGAGTCTCTTCCAGACAGTTATAGAAGATTCTTCTTTTGAGTTTTATTTGTTTACAGCAACAGTAGCACATATTTCCACTTAGGTATTTTAGTGCAACAAGGAAATCCATTACCTTATTAAGCTTCAGCAAGGTGACCTATGTTTCTATATGCAATGAACAGATTAAAGTGTCTTCCTTTGTTGCACAACAGCTTAAAGCTTCAGAACTCTAAGTAAATACCTCTCACAGAATTAAACAAGCAGACACTTTGCTTGATTATGAAATGCTTTTGTTGGATGAGTGAAGTGCTTTCTGAAGTAGAACAATTCATTTGTAAGCCACAGGCACTACTACAAGAGTGGTATCAGAGTAGAACTGGTGACATTTTAGTAGTCTGTGCAAGAATTCCACTCTACTTTTTGCAAGTTGCATATCTTGAAGATACATTCTCCCAGTTGATCACATTCCAGATGGCTTTCAAATAATCAGGCCGAACATTTTTATACTGAAGATAATAAGCATGTTCCCATACATCAATGCCTAGCAAAGGAATGAGACCTGTGAAAAAAGAGGATAAATTTGGTAAATGTATGAAAACACACTTTACATGTGAAGTTTTATATTGCATCCCCAAGCTGTTCCCAGTTTCTGAGTCTTACGCTGCAGGAAGACAGAGAGTTCTGCAGCACAGGGGTCCTTACTGCAGTATTTAACAAAACTGTGCTCACACACACACACTCTGCATAAACTCAAAGAGCTCATTTGGGTAAACACATCTATAAATACTCTGGAACTGCCCTGAAGACATAAGCAAAACCAGATGAAGTCATTTTTGAAAGGTTTATGTATTTTGCACAGTTATGCAAGCACTTTCACGAAAAATTACATTATAAAGGTTTCTTGCTAAGCTAGCTTGCTTCCAATACTTTAATTACAGGCTATTCATTAAATGCCTAATTACCTCCTTGCTTTTGTGCTAAAATACCCTTGCCACTGAATTTTTAATGGTAAATTTTCACAGCAGGGAGGTTGAAATTTACCCCCATTATGCTCTATGTCCCTATACTAAATCTCTAATTTCCTTTCCCCCTACTGACAGGCAATACATAGACTGCTGAAAAGACATGAAATTCCTTGCCATTCTCTATGAATTCTGCAGAACATGTTTGAAAGGGATCTGCAAAATGATTTGAGCAAACTGACATTACAGGTGGGTTCTCACTGGCCATGACCTCTTCTCTCTGTAAAAGATGTCCAGCCTGCCATTACCACCTCCATGTCTCTCTAAGGAGTAAGAATATCTTGGATAGAGACCACTGCCAGTGCTGCACTGCTTGCCCAGCTGTAACATCTAATCACATCCTAGACTACTTTGGTTGACACTCATTACTCTTTGTCAATATAAAAGAAGCATATTATAAGGCTTTTAAACCCAGCCATAGGAACAGGAGTTATAATGTTCATCTTCCCCTCTGTTGTTGTCTGGCCTCCACTGACAGTGCTGTGAAGAGCTCCTCTGCCAGAGAAAAAAAAATCTGAAGGCAAGAGGCTTAATTTAATCTTGCTTGATATGTGCTAGTTACTCCAGTTACTCAAAAATCCAAGGAAGCCACAGCTAAAATATTGGCCAAGTAAAAAGCACTTTTACAATGTGGCCCATCTATTTTCCCTTGGACTAGAAAGACACTTAATCCTACCGCTCTTCAGAGTTTTTAAGTCCTGCTTTACAAATGCTGCTCTAAAAACTGTGTTTTCACTTCTGCTAGAAGAGACACTTGGTTTTCCAGATCTATTTATCCATCAGTTTCTTCTCAGCATTGCCCATAAACCACTTTTCAGATCTCATACACTTGCCTATCAAATCTACAGAAGAAGAAGGGAAGGAAAGAAACTTGACCTGTTGTTCCTTGCAAAGGGTCTTGATTTGCACAAGCTGCTATCTGTAGGCGCCCCTGCTCCTTGTTATAGCCAAGCCACCCCCAGCCTGATCCTTGAACACCAACTGATACAGCTGTCAGCTTCTCCTTGAAGTTTGCAAAGGAACCAAAGTCACGCTTGATGGCTTCCATCAGTTCTCCTGTAACAGAAAAAAGCACAAAAAGACCACAGCCATATAAACTGCAATCAAAACCTCTGAAGTTTATCACAACAGCTTTTGTGAGATCTGTGCTATAGGCCTTCACCTTTATCTGCAGGTCACTTGTAGGTAATCAGTACTCTATCCTCCCCAAGGGGATTCCTTCCTTTAGGCTTTAACTGCTAAACTATCCCTATCCAAACTGGAGCAAAACTCCAGCCACTAGGCTGGGTGGGTCTGCAGCACATTTCTTCCCTTTCTGTGAACTGAATACATACAGCAATTTAATCAGCACGGCTTTGTACAACTATTTTCTCTTATGAAGGTGGAAAGGATGCATACAGCAATATCCAGGCATTTTGCAATGTATACATAATCAGCTCTAGAAATTAAAAGTATTTTGTACAGGACTAACTCTTTATATACTTGGTTTACATCCAAAACCCCCCTGGATACCTTGGAATTTTGGTAACTGTCACACAGAAAGATGAACTAACTCTGAAAAATAAAGGTCCTCTAGACTTTTTCAAAGTGAGAAAAGATCATAAATTCTACCTGTTAATTAAATCTGATGCAATAAACCACTGTAATGCACACTAACCTTTAGGCTCCCCTCCTCCATTAGGAGAAAGGTTTGTCCAGAAGATGGTGTGATTGATATGACCCCCACCATTGAACTTCAGTGCAGGCTGAAGTGACACCTGAGTTGTAACATCACCTAAGGATGCAGAAGATAAGAATATATAATTAAAAACATTATCACCACCACGATAGGCAGTAAGTTTCTACTAGGCCTCCACTAGTCTCCAAAATCTTTCTACAAGCATATAACTTATCAGTGGAAAACATAGGGTTTGTACTGTTATCCATATTTTACAGTCACAGACAAACTATATTAAATATCTATTATCTTTGACCTTTTCTTATGCTGTAATAAGTGATCTGCAATATTGCAACTATCGGGCAGCCCATATTACATAGTAAGACCTACTGCCATTCTACAGCAGAATAAAGCAACGAGCACAGCCAGAACTCTTTGAGGACCCAGCACTTGTAAATTCTTCAGTATCATCACTACAAGGCAAGAATTTTACTCACCCATTAGCTCACTGACTTACAAACTAAAAAGTTCTAAACTTCTTAAAACAATTTATGGGGCAAACAGCTTGTGCTTGAGAAAAGTCAACGAGTACAGTGAGCACATACACAAACAAAATGTTCTTCTCCTTCCTATCTTTTGTTTCATTTGGGTTTTTTTTGAAGGAAGGTACTTGCAGAAAAGTGACCCAAATCATTTTACGACATGACAGAATCCTGCATCTGAAACCAAGATCGAACAGCTCGGTACTTCCTCTCCCTCCACAAAATGCTGTATTCCTTGAAGAATTCACTGGTGCCTTGTGTCTCTGAAGTGTTGCATCACTTAAATACAAGTGTTTTCATTAATTTTTGGGCTTTTAAAAGCACTGAAGCTTTTTAAAGCTTTTTCCACCACTCCAATACATTCTTTAGTAAGGAATCAGTGGGGGCAGCTGTTTCCTCCACTCTCAGGACTGTGTGGAAGAAATTTTCCAAGTCACCTCAACAACACAGACCTGAAGACAAGCCTCATAGCAGTAGCACAACTCAAAGCAACAGCCTATCTGTTACAAAGGTCTTCATTCAGCATTCCATGTTCTCAGCTTATCCTCACAACCTTCACAAATGGGTACAGCACTGAAACAAAGCATCCAATGCAGTTTGTAAAAATATTATTTGCTGGATCTAGATACTGGGTTAAGGATAAGAAGTTTCTCACAGCCACCCAGGTGGCATCTTCGGGACACTTTCCCTGAATTTTGCATGCCTTAATGACACCTGCAAGTTCATCCAGAGTATACAACATTTGGCAAGCCAGAAATTAAAAAATAACTTAGAATGTCTTTAATGTGTTCATCACTCTTTGTTCTATCACCCTTTAGAAGAACCTACTCCTCAGGAGCACTAGGAACCAGATATGGCATTTGACCATTGTCCTTAGAAAAGCAGTATTTGTGCTGCTGAAGTTTGCATTGGAAGAAAAAAAAAACCACAAACAACTGGAAAGGGGTAACTTGCCCTTAAGTTACAGCAAAAGTATATTGGAAGTTATTGGTATAGAGTCCATGGACAATTCAGTAAACCAAGACAAGAAGCTCAGAGGAGCTCAAGAGAGCAGTCAGCTCGGTTTCTCAGTCTAATTAATTCATTTCCCAGTTAGAGGGCAATCACAGGTCACATCATGGACAAAGAAGAGCAGGGAAAACTATGGCAGGAACAAGTGTTCAATGAAAGTAAGTTTCAAGTTAATATCCTTCAATTAGCAAAGCTGACACATTTTGCTGGGCCGGTAGTGAGGACCAGTGTATGTTGAAACAAAGTCCTGTGCTGTCACAAAAGTGCACACTTATTTTCAAATGAACTGACAACGTAAGCCAACAGGACGGCTTCTATTTGAGTTTTCTACACAGATACAGAGAGATGGAGAACATGTTAAAGATAATCTGAAGAGAATACTTTACTTTCTGTTGCTGAACATAAGACATTGACAAGGTTCTGCTGTCTGGAAAGAGATAGTGATCTGATGTCATATAACCCAACACTGATACAAAGCCCAGAAAGATTTTTGCCTGTGCTCAGTTTTAAGTATGAAAAAAACCAATAATATTGACAGAATGAGGTGACAGTTAAGACTCTGCCCTGGTCTCAGAACTTTTTATAATTAGAGTCAAAATTCTGCACACACTATACTGGGATACCAATTAGGAAAAAACCAAACAAACAAACCACAATCATGAATATCCCAAGTAATTATCTGCTTTGGTGTGCACAACCACAACCAATGTGTAATCCATTAAGAAAATAATCTCTGCAGAATCCTTAAGGAGAAATTAATCTCAGCCTCTTGCTAAAACATTTCAACAGCAAGTGATGAGATGCTTTCAAAAGCTGTGATTTTTTAAAAATAACTTAAAGGATCCACAACACTGCAAATGCTTCTGAAACCAGAAATTCTGCCTCCATCAGTGGCTGAAGCCTTGGTCATTAAACAGCATCAGTAACAGCAGCAGCAGATACACTGCTTTCTTACAGTTCAGGTTCCCTCCCAGTTGTGTTTGCAATAATTACATCTCCAGAATACACCTTTCCTGGATCTGCCACTGGCAGGGTAAGGCAGCAGTCAGTCTTGATCACCTGAATCTTAATCGAATCTCATTAGCTCATTAATTCAGACCGTACAAGTTATTTTTAGGCTTACTTAGGTACTTGAAAATCCCCATTCTCTATTCAAACGCACTGATAATTAATTGTCAAGTGATACATGGTTCAGGTTTACTCAGCTGTTGGCAATTATCACTTTCACCCAAGCCCAAGCAGATCAATTCCACTGTGAGGCTACCTGGCAAGCAAAGAGAAGTGATTCTATACAGCTATTATTGGAGGTAAATTGATACCTTTTAAGAAGATAAACACAACAGCAAAAAAAACCCAGAAAATATTTCACCTTCTTAAAAAGATATACACATTATTTCACACACTTTCATCAGTTCAACTGAAATACTCAAGGTTTAGAAAAAAACGGATTTTGTGTTTTAGTGTAGCTCTGCTACAACTGCAAAGTTTTGCAGAAGGAAGAATATCTCCAGCTTAGAGACTACAACCCAATTTTCCATGATGGCTTGTGGCATATTTTAGCGTCTCACATGGGCTTGTGACCTACATGACCCCTTAACGTGACCCAGTGACATAACTGACACCCAAATTCAAGTCTCTCCACCGAGTGTTGTACATTTTAACTGCATGTTTGTCTTACCTCCACTTGTAGGCAACCAAGATTATGCACCAAGACTAAGCGGAGCATCTGATGTGAAAACTGTCAAGGCCCACAAATTTCACTTTACCTAACTTTGCTACTCACCTTTTATTGCAGAGTACTTGCTCAGCAAAATGACTGCAATTTCCTACTGACTCAGTCTTTGTTTGGTTCAAGTTACCAATGCAATATGGACTAAACCCTCTAGTTTTACAGCACTACAGAGAATGGAATCCATGCTTTTTACTTACATTTGATTTCCAATTATCAGCACCACTGAAGCTACAATGAAAGATTTTCTCCTAACAATATTGCAATGGCATAATTCAAAACATGTCCCTCTTTTTTTTTTTTTCCTTTTTCAGTTCTCCTGCATCATCTATGCCAATAAGCTTCCATCTCACCTGTTGACTGTGAATATACAAACCTTTTGCCAGTGCCTCTTTGTATTTCTCCTCGGCAACATTCAGGTTGTTCACGTAGGTGGCGTGATGCTTGCTGTGGTGCAGCTGCATGATCTCTGCATTAATATGAGGTTCCAGAGCAGCATAGTCATATGGCAAATCAGGAAGAGTGTGCTTTTGCCTAGACACCAAGCACCCCAATGGTGCTACCAACTTAGCACTGCTTCTGAAAGAGAAAAAAAAGACCAGAAGGAAGGAGTCTTATTCAGTAAAACTTTGGCTTTGCCGACGAAATAGACTGAAACCACTGCTGTTATGATCAGCTGCTTTAAGTACCTGGGGTGGTATCTTAGCCAAAGAAATCCAATTTCCATTTCTGAAGAACTCAAAGCAAACATACTTTGCAGCTTGACTGCAAAGATGAATTCACACAAGGGTCACAAATACAGGGTTTTGCAGCATGAAGCTGCTGCTTCTCAAACCGAGCCCCCAGGCCACTGCAAAGACTCGTGCACCCTCCCAAGCATGCAGGTGAGGGAAAAGCAGGGACAGTAATGAAAAGCCACTAGTAACCTGATGACATTCAAAGCTTCACCTAATCTTTATTGATTAAAAATAGAAGCAAAGACGTCGACGAAGTGTCCTTCCCTCGCTACCCACAAGGTTACTGGGAAATAAAAAGGCTAAAAAAACCTGCAGTCACCGGGTTCCCAGGACTGAATCTCTCCAGCATTAACACGAACATGTGTTTCCCTGTTCCCACAGAGGGTACCGGGAAACCACACGGGGCGTCACGGCCGCGATGCCCGGCACAGACACCGCGCAGGTTGTGACACCCTTCCCCATTTTAACACCTCGCGCTCGTCACGCGACATGACAAGGGCCACGACGAGAGGAGAATGGCCGGGCCGGCAGGACGGTCAGCTCGGAGGCCGGCCGGTGACCTTGACATAAGCCAGGGACACACAGCGAGCCAGGGACACACAGGTCGTCCTCGGGACCCCGAGGAGAGGCCGAGTGTGGAGACCCCGGCCAGCAAAGACGAGAGGGTCTGGCAGCACCGTGTCAGGCCAGCAGAGCCCTCGGCGGAGGGCGCGGGCAGAAGCTGGGGGCGCTCAAGGACGACCGCCAGCAGCCCCCGCCCGGGCCGGGGCCAAGCCGGGGGGGCAGCCGGCAGCAGCGCGACCTCCCTGTGCGCGAAATGGCGGGGGGAAGACAGAATTCGGGCAAATACCATTTCTCAGCAAGGGGTGTAGCACGTCGTTATGCCTTGAAGCGCTCAGAGTCGTTATCTTAAAAGTCAGGCCCGCAGTAGTTCCGGACGAGGCGATACAGTGCGGGCCGGTGCTTGTGTCCCCGAGAGGATAGGGCAGCACAGCCCAGCTTGGCTTTGCAAACCTGCCTCGCAAAGACATGCTTCTGGCATGGTTGGTGACAGGCACAGGCACCGCTAACACTGCTGTTTTAGCTTTTTTGTCTACGACTTACTTTTGTTGGTTAACTTATGTTCTTTTACCCATTTTTTTTGTGCATCTTGTTTTCCCAGTATCTGCTTTCCTCCTGGTAGCAATTCAGGAGGCCTCTGGTGCTCATGAAAATCCTTCACCCCATTACCTTAACGCCCTCAGCTGAAATAATCGGTGGTGTTAGTGCAAATGAGTCCAAAGATACATTCATTAAAAACTGGCTTTCCAGTGAGGTCAGGGAGGAGAAGCTCATCCCTCAGAGTTAGAGGGCACTCTGCAGACAAGACAAACATTAATTAAAATTTAAATTGTATGGAATTCATCTCTACTACCACAAAACCTTCAATCTTTATATTTTTATATAGTCTTAAGATCTTACAGCACCCACATTTACCAGACTATAAAAACTCAAATTAAAAAATCAATAGGGGCTAAGCCTGAACAATTTTTTTGTTATTTATTTTCAGAATAAATAACCTCATTTTGTCAGTTGCCAAGAAATCCATCTGGAAAGACCCACACAGGGAAGGCATAGTGCTTTCACCCCTCACTTCCAGAGGCATCACAGGAAAGGGCAGTAATTCAGTGTCTCTGAGTAGCCAGTGGTGCTCTTACGGGAATCTAAGCTGTGAAAATAGCTGCTTTATCAATAGCTACTATATAAGGCAAATTGTCCAAAATCAGCAAGTTGTTTCTTCCTCCCTGAATACTGAAAATACATACAGCAAGATATAGGCACTATATAAAGATATTTATTGGATCAATAAAATGTCATGTTTTGTTAAAATGAACCACCTACATTCAGGATTATTAAGTGTCAAAATACAGGCACCGATAGCCAGGCAAAATCATGAATATTACAGGCTTTAGCATTTGCATATGTACTATTCCCCTGCAGTTCACTAATACTTGCAGCAAGTGTTCCATGAAGGCAAGTCAATTATGTGATTATATTACTCGCTTTATTATTAACTGACAGTTGCTGGGTTGCTTTCATTTTGGAAGAAAAAAGCATCACACAAATAAGCACCCCAGCCTGCTTATTTAAAAGATACCTACTAAGTAGAAGATTACAAGGGGAATAGCTTACTTTTTTTTTTTTCCCCAACAAGTTAACTTGAAGTCTCATGGTATAATTTGCATTTTTTTATACTATTTAAAAATAACATGCCAACCTTGAGAAACTAAAAACCTCATGTAGAGATGATTTTAAAGTCATGAATGTCTTGCAATACCCTAACAGATTTAAGTAAAAAGCCATCACCACCTCAGAGCTATGCCTTTTTTTAAGGACCACAGATTTCCTCACAAGGCTTTGCACCATGTGACTACAAAGCCTGATTACACTATGGCATAATGAGCATTTGAAGCTTCTTAAAAATACTGCATTTTACAAGTACAGGATCCAGGATGTACATATACACACATGCTACATAAGCAAGCAATATGATACTAAGATCAAGTAAAATCCAGCATCAAGGACTTCTGTGATCTAAAAGTTCCTTTGGGTGTCATATGCCAGTACCATTTTGTACGGATGTTTGTCACTCCCCTTTCAGGCATCCAACTGCTATTTTTCAGGCAATTAGGCCTGAAGCAGCATGCAAAAAGCAACAAGGTATCACCAATGGAATTTACACTTCCAGTGACCACTACCAAGTGACCATAGAACACTGATGTAAACTCTATGAAAATGGCAGTGGTGCTCGCAATGGACTAGCACATTTTTAATGCAACAGTAGCTGGAAGCATTTTAATTTCATCAACTTGTCTTTGACAATATTACTGCAGACACTAATTTATGCCACTTAAAAATGCTACCACAGAAGCCCTTCTATTATTTAAGAATTTATTGTAAATGTAAATTTAAACAAAGTCAAATGTGCTCCAGAACTTTAGAGAAATACTGCTTTCAAACAAGTCTGTTTCCACAGTGAATTGCAAAGCAGTAAGCTATTTCTGATTATTGGCTACATATGCATTTATTTTATTCGTCATCTGGTAATTACAAGCTTCAAAGGTAGAAAAATGTTGAAACTGGACTTAAGTCCACCCTAAAATATTTTTACTAAGTTTTTTACCTAATACCTAAGTACTTTTGTCTCACCTTTGAACAGTGCTTTTTCATGTTCTTGCACATGTGCTACTATCACTAAACTAGTAGACAGAAAATAACCAGAAATCCAGGTTCTGAAATTCATCTCATTGCTACTGCACAATCAAAGTATGTTTAATTAAAGGGAATTCTTTCATTCTCTGCACCTGCTAAGAAATCAGTTTCCTCACGCAAGCATTTAAAAACAAAGTTATAACCAGTTTAAAAGGCTGAATTGCTAATCCCTTAAGTTTTAGTAGTTTAATTTGTGCATTTACCTGTTAGGTACTTCCAGCTTTTGGGTTTGGCTTGTTTTGGGGTTTCTTTTTTGTAATTGTTAATAAAACCAGGTTCCAAGTCTAAGGCTTACTTTTATTAAGTTCTCCTTTCCACCTCCCCCCACCCCCATTTTCTGTCAGTAAGGACAAAACCTGTGGAACAAGCATTATCAGGCTGTCCTGAAATTAGTACTGGTACACACCTGTAACTTCATGTATTTGGCATATGCTGTATCAGATAGGATTGACACAGAAACCAATTCAATTCAAAAGCAAGTACTATAAATACACCGCACACAAATAAGTCATGTAAAGCCAACGCAGAACAATGAAGAAATTACATTATTAAAAGTTTTTATTTAGGTTTGGTCAGTACAGGTAAGATAATATTGGAGTCACAGAGCAATATGCATCAACAGGATACAACAGTTCTTAAAAACTGAGTAACTATGCACACAATTCATAAACATTCGGTCACCTAAGGAGAAAATGCACAGATGTATGGTGGGAAAAACTGTAATTAACACTGAAAACTACTAGAGGACTCCCTCAGTAAGTCCATCTTTTTAGTGATAAAACTACTGTACTGGGCAAACTTGGCAGTCATAAACCCACAGCTATTATGACAAATCTTGAAGGTGGTGTTAAGTTTAACAGTATGAGTAAGAATGCCCTTACACAGCACAGGTTCTAGATATACACAGATTTGTACAGACATCATTTATGTTATACTTTATGGAAGTAATTTCCATTTCAACTTCACATTAACTCATATAAAAATAACTTGAGCTACACAAACGTCCTTTTAGCAACATTCAACGTAATTAACTGTTAAAATTTCCAAAGTGGCAGAGGTATTGAAGCAAAAAGAAACCCACAAAAAGGCAAAATTGTGACAAGTATGCACTAATTTAAACGGCTTCTGGACAGTATCCTCTCCCAATTTCAATGACACTGTATAAAAATTTTGCAGAAAAATGTTACAAAACTGAACCCTGCACATTTACACTGGAGTCCAAACCATTCTGGACATGACGAGAACCCACAGTTCTGTTACCTTTCATGCTCACTGTTTTCTCCTCTTGAGGATCATGATTGGAGTCTGTGTCATTTGAGTGGTGAGTGAGAGAGTTTTCACTGCCAGTGGGAGAGTCTACACTTTCATACCCAGTACTGAGCTGGTTTATGTAGCTACCACTTCCTCTACCAGTTCTATCTTCAGAGTGGTTGGACAGCTTATTACCATTCCCTGGAGAAGCTGGGAAGTCATCTTCTGTGCCGCTACCCTCCCTATAAAATCCAGGCCCAGACGTCCGCTGATGGGAGGAGCTGCCATTGCTTGGTCCATTTGCCAGGCGGCTGCAGTCTTTGCCCACAGCCTCTCCCTGCTCTGTGGGCTCAGATGATGGAGTCCTGCTGGTACCTGGGTTGGAGGCCTGGGACTGCTGCTGCTGGTACTGTGCCAACTGCTGGCGAGTCTCCTTCAACTGCTGCTGAAGAACTAGAATGGTACTCTGCATACCCTCTACCTCCTCATCAAGCTGGATGATGAAGTCATTCAATTCTATGTAAAGAAAACACATTTGTTGCAAACACTTAATAGCCCATACACAGCTCGAATCTCAAGACAAGAAACTAAAACCCCATAACTCAACATTTTATGCTGAAATTTTTCAATGAACTATTTCTCAGCCATCAGGTATGCACTGGTTTTGATACTCTGCCTCTGAAGGAGAAAATGCTTAAAAACTGTGCTATCTACCTATTTTCTATATTGCTATTTATAATATGCAAGAAAAATTTAATTTCTGGGCAAGAATGGAAGGTATTTAGGAAAAAGCTCAATTACGACAATTAATATTTTGCAAATAAATCTAATGTGTCTTTACTCAAGCATAAATCCCCAGTAGAAATAGTGTAAAAGTGACAATGAACCACATCCATATGTAAACAGATCTGAGTTACTGCCAAACCCTATTCAGTAGCCAAAAAAAGGTATTATTTTTCATCATATTTCAGGGAGGTTTCAATTCTTACTGTGTTTAATCCTTTAAATCCTTCAAGAAAGGACACAAAAAGACCTTACCGAGAAGAGTGTTAATGAACTTCACAGGGTGTTTTAATATTTATTTATCAGAAAAAGGTTTTTACAATTAGGACTGCCTTCTGGAACAAAACAAATTTGACCTCAAAACAGTGTAAGAAACACTGACTCAAGTCTTCAACTGCACCATCAGTATGACAGAGCAAATAAAATACAAACTGCTTAATATTGTAAAAATAAAAAAAAACATGTTCTTGCTGCTATGGAAAACAATCCTTAGGGAAACTGCTACTGCAGGAATATCGTCATCTTGATTCATATATGAGGAAGAAGCAATGCTGTGCTGGAAATGACTACATTCAAAAGCAGCAGTCTTTAAAGAATGTCTACACTTGCTTCAATTATGTACTTGGCAAATTTTGCTGAAGCGCATTATCAAAACAGTAGTTACTAATCCCAGAAAATGACATTATATAGTAATTTACCTTTAGAGTTCTAGCTATTTTATACTATTACTTTCTCAAAGAGATGAAAATATGATCTATCCCTAAAAATGCAGGACATCTCAGATGTGAAGCCACATCAAGTTTCTGGTATATTACAAACTTCAGATGTAAAACAAACAGAAAGATATTCAGGTCTATGTGATGTCTAGATAGGTTATATCCCCAAACTTCAGATAACCTACTCTAACATTGTACGAAGAGCCACTGACACTATAAAGAATTCGAGACTGAAGACTTTTAAACTTGCATTTTCCCCTCCATTTGAATTATGTAAGAGGTCAGAGTTTTAGGTAATTTCAATTTAGGTTTACAGTGTTGCAAAATTTAGATTGTAAACATGATGAGACATTTTCATTCATCTGAGTTACCAAAGGAAAAAAACCAAGTATTTCATATTCTTAGGCATTGTTAAAAAGTTGTCGATTTTTTAAAATAAATTCCAAATGAGTCAGAGTTAACAAGCTTTCTATTCTCAGTGCATGCCTAGGCTTTATATAATGTTAACAGCTTTCACCTTGCCAATTCACCAGTTATGTGTGCAGTCTAAACATTCCCTATTAAATGGGAAGATTTACAGTACAAAAATCTTGATTTCAAACACTCCATTACTAGAGCTTCAAATCCCACCAGTTCCCCCAAAGTTAAGGATTTTGTTTGTTTGTTTTTAACTAAGACCACCAGTTAATACTTACTATTGTCATATTTTACTCAATACTGCCCTTTCATTCTGGCAAAGATGGTTTTGCATTATGTGTATCATCACAAAATTAAACTTGCAGAAGTGCAAGGCAACTTCTATTTTTGTTAAAAAAATCCCTTACCATCCTGACTGCTTTTAAGCTCCTCACTATATTTCTTCTGTAAAGCCAATTCTGCCTCAAGCTGTGCAATACGTCCTTGGGACAGCTGCCTTCCAAGCTCTTGATTCTCCTGGATAAGCATTCGACACTTCGCCATTAACTTTTTCCCTGTTTGGCTGCAAAGGAAAGAGCCATCTATCACAACATGAATACAAAATCTTCAGTTATCTTCCTCAATCACAATTACAGACAAAAAGGAGATGCAATTTCTGCATGTCACAATTCAAGGAACATTATGCCTCAACATAATTGTCATAGCAGAAAGTCTCCCTATAGTTACCACATGCTGTTCCAACGCCAGTTGATCTTCTGTCGCTGTCCCACAAAGTGGAAGGCAAGTTTTATTACTGAAAATATGAATAAGCATATTGTACTTTTTCTGATACCAACATCTGGATTATCAGTATGCACAATCTTGCATGTGCTAATTCTTAATGGAGTTAAATATTTGATTAAAGATGTGCTTTGCAATTCAAAACATCAAGGACTGCACAGAAACTATACAGGCAAATTATAAGCAAAATTTTTGCCCATTTGTTGTACTAGTGAAATTTAGTAATTGAATTTGGATGAAGAAAAGGAAGTTGCTTGGGGGAAATAATAAATCTCATGTTCATTTTTCATACTGACATCCATTTTTCTTTAAGAGGTTTAAACATTCATTTGAATGCTGTCCAGGTAGTCTTTTTTAAAAAACAAGATGTCTGTTTTTCAACTCAACTTATACATTTGACAGTAACATGCACAGTCTGCTTCATAATTTCTATGGTAAGCATTTCCTAAGTACCTCATGTATGGTGAGGAGGAATGACAATGTAGCTAAATGTTGGAAGAATATTAAGGAAAGGGTACATTATCTATCTACTTCCTTTAAAATGACGTATTTCAGATCATAAGTAATGATCATTAGGATGTTCAGTTTCTGAAGGAAATGTGGAACACATCGGAAAACTTATTTTGAACTGACAGGATTTTCTTTACTAAATTGCTAACATTACACATCTTTAATCTTCATGATGAAAATCTCATTGTAAAGCATTATAGGAAGTAATATGCAAATTAATATATAGGCAATACAGCTGACTCCACAAAAGACAAATTGAAGTCCTCTAGGACTCTTAGTCTGCCAAGTCAGGACAGCATCCCCAAACAGTTCTCCTTTTAATAGGCTCAGCACCATAATGAAGCTGTCATATTTTCTATAGAAGTAAAAGCTCTGCCAAAACCCCCAAACTTGAACAGTTTATTGTGAATTCAATAGCAAGACTTGCATTACTTTTCAAGACCAAGAAGGTCATTTAATTTTTTGTGTACTTTTAAACAAGTGACAAATACTGGAAAAAAACCTGAGGATTAAAAAAGTAGAACAGGACATTTCTGCTACAATCACAGCCACAGTTCTCTCCTGCAACCAAAATACCCAACCAGAAGAATTTAAAACAGCAATTTCCTTATCAGCTACCTTCTGAGCACTCAAGCCTTAGACAACTTTTAAGTTCTGCCAACTCTGCTCCATTTAACATTTTTCAACTGACTTTCCCAAATCTTTCAGATGGGCTGCTCCAGAAGGAATCTGGCTGTGTAAAGTCCTGGAGACCTGAAAGTCTGCTAAAGGCAGCAGCCTGTTTTCTTTCTTGATGTGATGTCCAATGCCAGGTCCTTGAAGTTTAAATTGTGCTGACCTAATACAGTCCAAGTCGCACATTTAAGATGCAAGTTTCCTTAGAGATGTTCATTCTGTGTAAAGCAGGACCACTTTGGAGATACCAATGTGACAGATCCCAAAAGTTATTAGGCAGACATGATTTTTAGCCATTTGTAAGTTCCTGTTATTGTATTCATCATAACTACAAGTAGAAAAAGTTTACAATGCTTAAGTCATTTAATGCTTTTCTCTTCACAAACCAACATCAGTTGCAGAATCAGCAAGTACCAGTTACCTTGGAATTGGGACAATTTTAGAATCCCATTAATATCTTCAGGTTAACTCCTGCCAAACGGTAAAATATTTATTACCTGTATAGAAATTTGCATAGTTACCTATAATGCTATTTCTTCCCATAAAAATTTTTCCAGATGTTCTGAGCTAATAGAGAGTAGCCCTTACAATTTACAAAAAAGACAACACATTCAAGAACATCAAATCCAGTAATATTAAAGTAATTCCTATTAACTGTAAAACTATGTTCAGCATTGTTTTCACAAATCCTCTTGAACATACATGCAACAAAACCTGTAAGAATGTAAGTGGTTAAATTTCAGAAGACAGGAGTTTGTTGTACTAGGCTTACTGCAAAATGACATTTCAACTAATTTTTATTCCAAGTTTATACTCTGCTTAATGATGGTTAAAATGGCTTAGCATAGCCATTCCTTTGATTACACGCCCTTTTATTTCCCCCTCCAGACATCAGCAATGTTTTCACTGCACAGCCTTATCTACATTAAGGTCCAGCACTAACTCTGCTTAGGGCTGCAGTTAACTTGTTATCCACCCCAAGAACATCAGTTTAGGATGTCAACAGGACCATTGCCTCTTTCAACAGCTAAGCCAGATGCCATGAAATGAGTAGTTGCATACAAGCATGGGCAATTAAAGCAATTAACGGAGGGTGGTGCAAGATGCAAAGAGAATGAGAAAGAACTACCAGTATTGTACATGAGCCAATTTCTTTACCTTTCAAGAAATAAAAAACAGTAAAATCTTAACCCAGTTAACAAAGACAGCCTCAATTTTTTACCAGGTAGTAACTCTGAACTTTCTATATTCCAGCCACTGCATGTATGAATTATGCACATTCACACCACTGACTTAAAATTATATGATGCAAATTGTGTATGATGCTATAGAAATAACGTTTTCTTTTGACACTTGGGTTTGAAAGGAAGTCAAAAGTTACTTGTCGCTCCTCGGCTGCACACACATTTAGAGCCTGAGGACTTTAGAAAACAACCAGCCTGTATCTAAACATATTAAATAATTTTCTCAACTTCAAGTTAGAAACAAGCAATCTGCATGGCATGCCTCTTTCAACACATTATAGTGAGCTTTACAAATGGCTTGGTAACATATTAACAATTTATTAATATAAGTCTTACCTCTGTTTTGATGCTAGATCATTAAAATCTTAGATACTGCTATAGCAAAATCATTCCAGATGTATCACTTTTAAAAAGGTAAAATTTTTCTGTGGATTTTTCTTTTGCTGTTAAGTCATTACTCATGCAAAAAAAAATAAACCTGCATAAGTATACTACTATTTGATCCCATATTAATCATCTGAAGCACAAACAATAAAAAATACTTCCAAGTCAAAATTATGTAATGGCATCTTAATAGAAGTCATCAAAACAGTTAGAATACATCACCTTCTGTGACAGCTGAATGTCTCTTAATTTAAAAATGAATTTTTTAGGATCAGACTGAGTCATAAAACGTTGCCCAACTGTTTTGAAAAAATCAAAACCTCAGATTACTAAATAGAACTCTATTTGCTATGGGAAAAAACAAACACACAAATGCTACACCAAATCTACATTTTGCTTTACAGACCTCAGACGTGCACTCCCAACTGTCCCAGATCGCTACTCTTACAAGTAACTTGGGACAACAGAACAGAGGCATCAAGAGAGTAGCAAAAACTCCTTCACTGATTCCACCAACAAAAATGCATGCATTTAAGGTTTTTTTGGTTTGTTAAAATACTTTGTTTTCAGTGAACGAGACAATGCAGAAGTGACAACCTGTTCAATTCTCGTTCATCCCAGGAATTTCACAATACAACAGTATAACCAGAAGTGTTCCTTGAACTATATATTACAACTATTTCAAGGCACATTTTATAGAGAAGCATAATACAAAAAAACCCAAGCGTACAACGGAATAAAAAACACCCCACCAACACTGAAGACAGTTGCCATCATGTGCCTTCTGTATTGAGCATCTGAGATCAGTTCTTAGTATGAAGATTGAAAAATTCTTGTTTCTGCATGAAAACATGCAGTGAAATTCTTATCACAACCAGTTTTTCTTATACATGCTAGTTGTGATCAAATATCTATTGCTTCAAACAATTTTAAACCTGCATTTAGATGGAACGTACGTTTTTGTACAGTCCTAATTTTGAGGCGTCCACAGTATTACCAACCATCCAGGAAACAGTTCATTATTTAGCAACAGTGACTTAAGGCTGCATCAAGTGCTAGAGAGCCCAAAGGCTAAACAGTCAAATGTGTACACTACCACTGTTGTGATATCAAATAGCACTCTTGTGGCTATTCAAAACTGGTTAGCAAGTGAACTCTTTTAAATGCAAAATTCACCTCATCAAGTTTTGACCCAGCAGTTCAGTGAACAAGCAGGAAGTCCACAGTCTTATTGGCAAAACTGACTTACAGTGTCTCTAAGTCACTAGGCTCAAGGTTAAGAGCGAAGCATATTCCACTTCTACATTTTACGGGAATTTTACATGTTCAATTCATGATTTTATAAGCTCTAGGTTCTCTCTCCTCCAAACTGTCTGTAGACACAGTGTGCCACAGACTTAAGACTTCTGTTTCTCCCTCTATTTTCTTCAAATAGAACAATTTTGCAAATGTCTACATGTTCTAGAAAAGATTTTTTTTCGAAGATGGCCATTTCTTCAGAATAGTCCGACGCTGTCAGGCCTCTGAAGCAAAAGGGGAGAAAAAAGCTGAAACACAAGGTTCATCTGGTAAGTTTTACATTAAGCATTACAAGCTGGACAGTATAAGAATGTGGCTTTTGCCTCAAAACGTCTGAGTCTTGGTGTGGAAACGAGTACTTGGCTGTCCCACCATAGCATTCTCGTAGTGGGACTGTCAGGGAAGTCTTGACTGGGGAGTATTTGTTTTGTTTACCTATCAGGCGTAAATTTCCAGGCACTCAGTTCATTTTGGGCTTGTTCCAGTTTGTCTTTAGTCTGTTCCAGTTCACCTTTCATTTTTAGGAAAAACAAGTTGATGGCTGGGTCCACCATTGTTGATCGCAGTTGGGCAACACTAGGCTGCTGAACTTGCTTGAGGTACTGAATCTGATTCTGCATAAAATAAGAAAAAGAGACTGTTAGTCGTACAATATTAAAGAAAAATTATAAGTCATTTTGATACAAATAAGAATAGCTACTCCAAAGTTAACATCAAGATAGCTTGCCTTCTTGCACACCGTAACTTGAAAAATGCAGGATAAAGATCATTTGCGTACACCCTGCACCCCTGTCCATGTGCCTTCTCACCCAAGCCCCCATCCTACCACGTGCCATGCTTAACTTTTCAAGGCAGATCCCCCCCCAGATCCCAGATTATTTTCTGCATGTCAGTTTACATTTGCCAGAGCAATATCTGGAGAAATAGAATGCTCCCTTTCTTTTTTATCTGCCTGCACTCTTTTTGGGGAACAAAGAGCATATGGAAAGAATTATCTGCTTGAAACAGACAGCTAATTCCCACTTAAGTTCAGTGTAAGTTATTAAGGAACATCACAGCTAAAACTGACAAGAAATATTTACAAGCAAATAATAAAAAGGTTTTTAGAAACTTATAAGGTTTTTTGCAACTGCAATAGTCACTTATGATGCAAAATTGCACATTTTTAAACAACAAAATTTAGAAATATTGAGTGCAATTAAAAGATTTTGGTTGGATTTTATTCCCTTGAAATAACCACAAGCCAAAGAGATTACAATTTTATATATTTAGAACCCAGACACTTGCATTAGTCAAAATTTCAGAAGCAGCAATTGAGAGGTTTTCTTTTAAATATAGTATTTATTAGTCAAAACTTGAATGTATATAAATAAGATTAACTTTAGGTTTCTTAAATTTTAATCCCATCACATCTTAAATTGTACCAGAAGTACATGTTTAAAATCCTGCTAATCACCAATATCACATCAGCCTGCACAGAATGTGTTAATTCTTAAATTCAATTTATTATGCTACCTGTATCACACACATTTCTTCATCAGCAAGATGTGAATAAAATTACATGATGTTAAAAGCCATTAATTGAAAGTCAGGTGATTTGCTTCCTGGGCTGAGTCTTGCAACCAGACCTGAGAGCAACAGAATTTCGCTGAGAGACCTAAAGCTAAAGGGTCTCCCTGCACTCTTTGCTTTTACTTGGGCCACACAGCACAGCCAGAAGCACTGACAGCTTAACCATATTCCTGTACATGCAATTACCCTATTACAGGGTCTTTACATGACAGTGCTGAAGAGAAAGTACAGAAGCTCTATGTACCTTCAGTGTGCAGCAGCAACCTCAGTTACTTCTAAACTGAGTATAATTTGTTTTAATTAATATATTGTTAAGTAGCAAAAATTCCTGGATTTTATTTCAAGTAAATGGCTTCAAAGGTACTGGAAGAACTGAAATATTTCCCTTGACATAATTTAATATTATTGAAATAAAAATACTTATCTACTTAAAAAACCTGAAATCACCATACTTTAAATTTGAAATAGACAAACTTTTTATGTATCCAGAAAGAAATATAAAGGGAGTAAAGCACTGCGTGTAACTATTCTCAAGAAATAAAGCACTCAAGAACCCACATACAAACATTACCTAGAAACAAGAAGTCCAGATTAAGGTTATGCTAGCATTTCTTGGATGGCATTTTACCCCATGGGTCCTTTGCTTCACTGAAAAAACATCAATTTTATTCACTGTTACTGATGTGTATTTTCTATCCACTCAACTTTTGGATTCTTCTGCTACTGAAGTATTTCAACAACCTGTCAATTCTTTGTGACGGCCAGAGCTAGTAGACAGTGAAACAGACTACTTCACTGGCAACATATTTCAGAAATATAATCATGATACAGCAACACTATTCTCAATCCATTTTTAAACAAGCACCACTGACGGGAAGGGGGGGGGGCAGGGGAAGAAGGCCATGTTCCTTGTCTTACCAAGGCCCAGATCCCTCTCTCTTCCACTGTAAATCTAAAAACTTTAAGAAATTCCTTGAATCACTAGCACAGAGAATTGCTGCCACTGCTCCTCAGTCATGCCAGACACGCACTTGAACACTCCAGAGGACGCAGCCAATGCTGTGCAAATGCCAGTTATGAGACAATGTCATTGGGTTCTCTCCAGCTCACACTCCTGAAACCAGCAGATGGCACCTGCACAGGACTTCAGCTCAACCATCATTCCTAAAGCAGTCATATAGAAAAAACTTACTTAAGCTTAACAACCCTTGCTCATTCTCTCCCTAAAGACCATTCTTTCCCTCCACTTTTTCCAACTCAAATTTTCTCAATCCCTTCTCAAGTGCATTCTCCAGCTTTAACTCCAGAGTTCTCATCTGTCAGGCTTTTTTCATCCAGGAGGACCTAGCAACCTCCTCCCAATAGGACCTGCTCCCAAAGCAAGCCTACATGTCTTCCCTTTTCTGCCTGTTTCCTAATTATGACTGTCCTCCTGCTTAGCCAGTCCAAACCCCCCATTCTTGCTCCCTCTAACCACTTTCTGGTATGAGTCACCTCCCACTGATATTCAAGATCGTAAGGGTTAGGGAGGAGGAGAGTTTGCCTGCAGTCAGGACCGACTTCAGGCTACAGCTCAATGTACAGGAATAGTCATGTCCAATGCCTGACCCCAGGGAATGCCCACTCCAACACCTGAAATGCCTACTGACTGTTCATATTCCCAAACATGAAAGCACACACAGGTTGGTGTTTTTCAAAAGCACATCAGATGGACATGCAGGGGTAATTTTCATGAACAGAATAAAAACCTTGGGATCAGCTTTCTCTCTGTTCCAACCCAAGGCAGGACAGCCCCGAAAGCACTCTATTTAGAGGACATCAGGCTGTGTGAAGTTTTGTTTGCGTGGATTTTTATCTCTTTTTCTTAAAGACAGACAATAACATTTTCAATCCCCTAGTTCTCACATTCTTGGAAACAGTTGCACGCTTTCAGCTGAAATCATCCAAAGATAGCAATAAAAGAACAGACTCTAAATATGAAGAATTTATAAAACAAGTCACAGGTGCCTGAGAGAAAATGTAAGCAACCTAAGTAAGAACAACTGTATATCCTTCTTATAAAGAAGGAGTAGGAAGGAATAAAATGCACAACTCAGAAAAGACACAACAGAGCGGTAACCTAAACCACAGGAATAATGGCTATCTAGTGCTACAGTCCAACTGCACCCACAGAAAGTTCCACTCATTGTTACCTGTTCCATAAAAAACGTATTTGAGCATTAAGTATTTCCAAATGTCTATCTGCTTACTGACTTACAGTAACTATGCAGTAGCCTGAAAGGAGGTTAAGGCCTTTCTCTGAAGTAGCATTAACTTTACCACCACCGCTGCAAGTAGTTTTTTGTAGACACCACAGCCAATACCTTACCCACACTTCCCTAAGAGCAGCAACCTCCTTTAGGGGGTTGTTCCTGCTGGAGGAAGGTAGCTTAAGGCTGCTGCTAACAACAGGGCACGCAAGATTTTAAATGCCTGAACTTCAAGGTAGCTAATCACCCTAAAACTATGGGGTAACTTTGCAGCACAGACTTTTACTAAGCTGCTGGCTCTGAAGAAATCTATATATTCTCCTGCTACATTCTGCACAGAGCACAAGAGAGAATGGAGCTGTGCACTCCACTCCCATCTTGTTTCTTCACTAACAGCACTGACACAGAATAAGGCCAACAATTCTGCTACTGCTACTCCAACATGCACACCTACACTTTCACAATGACAACTAGTAACTTTCATAAGCTGAAAAGACAACAAAAAAGCTACTATTTCTACAAAGGGTGAAAATTAAAACACCAATATAGAGTTCTTATTTTAAAACAGAGCTAGTGTATTTTAACAAGCAAGGTGTTCTACACAAGTAATAGAAAACTCAGTCTTTGCCAACTAGTAGCAGTTGAATATGGTATGGTATTAAGTTTTTAACCATTTAAATTTGAAAGCAGTAAGTTTTGTAAAAATAAAATGTCCCAAAACCACATCTGCATTTTTCATGAAACTAAACATCATAGATGCTCAGTCTTTCTAATTAAAATGTGACAGGAAAACACTGAAGGCTTACATATAAACGTTACTGGTATGTTTTACATGTAAGTGTGGATTATAAAATATAATAATGAAAAAAAATTATGGATTAAAATCAAGCATATCAAGCAACATCACACAGTGAATAATTTTTGTTTATTAAATGATTTAGCAACCTACAGCTTAGCTTCGCATCTTATCCAACATAATGTATTTTTCTACTGTTACTGTAGTGGAAAAAATAATCTAGCAATACAAAGCCAAATAGTCCTTCAAACCTTCTTGAAACTATGCACATTTTTAAATTTGAAAATACCTTAAGGTGACAGTGTCTCCATTTTAGCTTTTACACTTCTTCTCCATGGATGCATCTTCCTACCCTCCATCTACTATGGAGATTACATCCTTGGTGTTATTCTTGAGTCAAGAGCACGAAAAGTATAAGCCACCTGAGTGTGTGGGCCTGTGTCTGTTTTTTGTTTCTTTTAGGCAGGTTGTTACCCACCTTTTTTTCTTTTTTGAAGTACACTGAAAATAAAAGCTCTTCACAAGTTCTTCTACACAGACATTCTACAAAGATTATGCAGCTATAAACATGGAACAAAGTGCAGTCAAAAACCCCTACAGTCTTCATTTTGTCAAACTCAAAACATGAAATACTTAAAGTATGCAACTTCAAGGGAGGAAGAAAGGTAAATACAGTACACAGAGATTTGGTTTTGGTGAAAAACTTACATTTCTTTTTATTTATTTATTTTTAGTTTTTATTGGTTTAGCTGTATGCTCAGGGAGGTGATCCTTCCTCTCCACTTGGCACTGGTGAGACATCTGGGGTATTGGGTCCAGATCTGGACTCCCCAGTACAAGCGAGACACAGACATATCAGGGTGAGGCCAATGAAGGGCTGTGAAGATGATTAAGGGGCTGGAGCATGTGACACACAAGCAGAGGCTGAGAGTGTGAGGGCTGCTCCACCTGGAGAAGAGAAGGCTTGGGGGATGTTATCAGTGTGCATAAATACCTGATGGGGAGTAAAAGAGGCAAAGCCAGTGGCACTCACTTGAAAGCACAGGTGATGGGCATAAACTGAAACACAACAAGTTCCACTCAAACGTAAGGAAAGACATTTTGCTGTGTCAGTGGTTCAGCACTGGCACAGGTCACCAAAGAGCTCAGGAGTGTCCATTTTAGGAGATGCTCAAAAGCCAATAGTGCACAGTCCTCAGTAACCTGGTCCAACTAACCCTGTTGTGAACAGGCAGGCTGGACTAAAACTCCAAGTCTCTTCAAACCTCAGTGATTCTGGGCTTAGTTTTTTGCCACTGCAAAGTAAGCTGAACCCCCCCTTTTTTTTTCCTGTTCAAAACACTACTTAATGTGAACTAAAGTGATGTTATGGTCTTAAGAGCAATGAAAGTATTGTGTATAGAGTTCTGTCACACTACTATACCTGACAGCTCTGAAAACCTTCAGGCAAAAAAGAAAGGAAGACTTAAAGCAAAGGAAAGCTACAATACTAGTTATTAGTTTTGCACAAAGCTTGTATTTTTCTTAAGAGAAGCTCCAAAGAGTATATTACTGAAACTAGCAATAAGCTTTTCAAAATTCTCTCAGAAACCACCAGATTCAAGCAGAATGAAAATTTTGTTAAGGTAATCCAAACTGAGACAGTTTCAAGAAACCAAGATTAAACACATATTAAACAGTCACAGAAAATGGCAAGAAATAAAGGAGAAAGAAACAAAGATCAACAAAAAAGTATTTAGAACATTAGAAATTAGATCTGCCAAATTTCTAAAGAACCTTGAACAAGCCAGTAGAAACTTCAACTATCCAGCCACACAAACACAGGCTTACAAATACCTTGTTATCCGAAGGCAATGCAAAATATCAGCCTAAAACCTCCTAAATGAAACCAGATAAACTCAATCATATCTTTGCATTTTAATTTCTTCCTGACTCTAATGATACTTCAGAGGTAACATTTTTGTAGATATGCACAGTAGATAAATGCTAGAGGAGAGTAAGCATGGCACATGCAAGAATTAGCTTGGTTTGAAATAAAAGCCCTTCCAACCAGAAATGCTGCTGAAAATCAACACATATAACTGACACTAAAAAAAACCAAAATTTAAAAAGTGATCTTTACTAATTCAGTGAAAGCTAAAGTACCCTGCTATTTCTTTAAACACAAAAATGTGATGCTGTAGATCCATAAAAAACATAGCACACAGGTACTGGCTCAAAAGCTGATACTCCTGCAACACGAATATGACACTCATCCTTTCTAAATACTTACAGTACACTCTTGCATCTCCTGTTCCTTAGTTGCCAGCCTCATCACCAGAATATTTTCTCTTCGGGCAGACTCTTGCTGTTGTTGTTTCAACTTCTCTTCAGATTCTCTCAACCCCGTCACATCATTAGCTAATATAAGCAACAACACACAAAGCATGTTTTATAGTACCCTCTCATATAAGAGACAGCTAAAAGAATCTGAAGACCAAATTTGTAAACAGAAGTCATGAACAGTTATGTTTTTTGCAGTCATGTTTATAACTAGCATAAACAAAAACCAAAATATCATTAACTATTAGAAAAGCTTGACAACAGGTGGCTTTAAATCCGTATTCCTGGTCCTTCTTTAAGATTTACTAGAATTTTGATGATGTTTCCATGTTTATATAGGAGATAACTTTTAAACTGCTGGCCTAACCAACTATTATTACAACCTGCAGTCCGAAACTTGGGAAGGTGGAACTGCCCAGGTATGCATAAGAAAAGCTCAGGCCAGGGTGGGGGAGGAAGAAAGTCTGTACTCTGACAAAAACCAATCTGCAGTCTGTAAAACAGGGCTGTTTATGGAAATTCTCAAACTGGTCTCAACACTGCATGAGCAAACAGTTAAGACATTCAAGAACATTCTGTCACAACCAGACTTCTGATCCATGAACATTTACGAAAACTTATATATGAAATATCAGAGAAGGCAGCACATTTCCAAATTACTCTAACAAGAACACACACAAGCAACCCAATACCAACTGTATCATTGACTCTGCTACTTGTCATGTATAAAACAATAAAAAGCTTGAATCATTTAGATTTTTTTTTTTCTAATTCCTTGAGAACAATCAGCTGCAAATATAACCTGAACATCACAAATTGCTTCAGGACAACGATTTCTAAATAATTCTTTCCAGGTAATTCATTAACACTGATTACTATGGCCTGTATTGTTTCCAAAATCAAGAAACCGGGAACGTTGAAACAACTTATTTATCTATGTTTACACAGTCTGAAATGTGAATGAAATCACCTGCTTCCATCTGCTATATTTTAGTCTCTCCAAAACTCAAAACATCATGAGACAGCAATAGAAGGATGTAACAACAGCACAAGAGAGGACATCCATCTGGACTGCAAGAATAACACCCCTCAAACTCAGTGGTACCACACCTTTAAGTATTTAGACTGAAAAGGTGAGTGAAAAACAGGAAAATGTACCATCTCTAGCTGTCAATGTAACTTTTAAAAGAAGTTATGAATAAATTTTTTATTCAGTTGCTCTCAAAATATATTTACATTTTCTCATTTCAGAGTAGGATGTTCTTCCCAAATTTTCTTCCAAAAGACCACGTTTTAATGACCATGTAAGAATAACAATCAAATTAACCTAATCAGATCAAATATTACTTGTGGACTCATTTTAGACATTTACTTCTAAACACTATTTCCCCTCCGAGTCTTACAATCCTGTAAGACTACTAAAGGCACAGACATTCTTGGAGTATTTTGGTAGATAAAGTTTCCTTTTCTAATGGTAAAGTTCTTAAAGTACACCTATTCATGGGGTTATGCTTTGAAGCTTTTCCCTGCCCAACAGTCTGTGTCCTATAGATGCAAAAATAAAGACTTTTTAGAAAGTGTGGTAAATTTGCAACTGGAAAAGAAGTTGGTAAGAAAAATGGGAGAGGCTGGAAACCTATAGGAGAAAAAACAGGCGTTCTTTTCCTGACAAGTAACTGACATAATACATTATTACCTCTTATTTCTAGCACTTTTAGAAAGCACAGATAATTACTTCATCACTCTGCTTTATACATTCAGATAACTTGCACCATTTTGAAACCCAGCTAACTTACAGTTAAGGTCTGTGTACTTGCCCTCCAGAGCTTGCACGTATGCTTCATACTGCTTCCACCTGTTGCAGATGTAAAAAGAAAAAACAAAAATTTTCTGAAGCTCAGATTATAAAATCAAGGCATCTCATTCCTAAGATTTCAGAGTACACACTGATACCATAACCAAAAAATGTCAAGAGAGAATTACACAATTGCACAAAAGACAACTCCAGTTTTAAAAAAGGGGCTTTTAATCGTGGGAATAGTTAATCTGCTTTGTATCTCAGAAGAATAAAACAGTAGCTGTGCATTACAACACTTAAAACTCACATCTTAAAAATTAGTAATTTAGACAAACACTGGGATCAAGCACTAATTACTTTGTTATCCTTGGTAAGTACCCTATATATAACCTATTCTCACAGCAGAACAATTCAAGCAAAATTCTGTAACAGAGTGTGATACAAATACAACATTAAGTATGTTGCCAAGTGAACAAGACAAGCAAAACTGTATTATAACACTAGAAACCATAGATTAGGTTAGGCAGTTGTATCAGCCCATTCAGGTTAAGACCATTCTCTGATTATATTCATCAACCATAAGCCAAACAGTTTAATAACTCTTTGTAAACAGGTTATTTAGGCAATTCATCTGCAGCCAAAAAACATCATTTAAAAACAGCACTGCATTTCATACAAACCATCTAATCAGTAGGAAATAAAGTCTGCTGTAAAACTTAGCATGAAAGTTCACAGTGTGGTGTATTGGGATTTTTAAATAGTACTCGGCACTTAACTATGTGTCCTCCTCATGATGGTACAACTGCACATTATAATGCAAATTCATCTACTAACTTACCACTACAGAAGAAGGTGTTTGTTCCCTCCTCCCAACTACCATACCTCCCTGACATGTATTTTATGCCAGACTCATGATAACTGCTGTATCTGAACTCTCTAACCTACACCGCTACCTCAACTGAAACTGTAAAATCTACCTCTAGGTAATTTTGACCATTTAGTGAATTCAAACAGCTCATTAAAGGGTCTAAAAAGCATCAGAGATCTGTAACAGAAATCAAGATCACATCACTGAGAAAAGGAAGCATGAAATCTCTTCCTTCAAGCAACAACAAAATTTTACATTTCTTCAGCTGAACATGAAAACAGCATGAATCAACTATCAAGCTCTGTAAGAGAGAAGCATTCCTACTTAACCCTTAAACTAATTTCTGTATTCTAGAAGTTTTACCATTAAGACCTCTTCTTATTCAGGAGATTTCAATCTCCCAAAAGTAAAACTGAAATGGTCCACTAAAAAGCAAACTTAGTAGGAAATAACCTAATTTTACATTAAAAAATTACATGCAATAAAATAATTTGTCTTCAAATATATGGGACTATTTGACTTTTAAGTTACACCTCACAGCCCAAACCCAGTAATTCTACCAAAATTGTGACACCCCCACTCCCGTAACATACAGAGCAAGTGAAATGAGGACCTGAAATACAAGTTAGGTAGCCATGACAGACCCTATCTGAAAAAAAAAGGAAAAGAACCCTCCAAATAACCACCCACAAAGAAATCACATAGCCTACAGTGGCCAAGAATGTTGTAGATAATAGCTCTAAGTCACCTCTCAACAACTGCTAGTATTTAGGCAAGAACTAAACTCCTGGAAAAGAAAACCTAGATGGCACTAGGCCATGTCACAGATTTGAAGTCATATGCCCACCAACTCTTCTAGAAAACAACTACTCAGATGTGAGTAAACCTGGTGAAGACTCAAGCAACTTGTATTGGGTCTGGCTGAGATGGGAGTTAATTTTCCCCAGAACAGCCTTCACAGTGCTGTGCTTTGCACTGGTAGCTGGAAGGGTGTTGGTAACACATCAGTGTTTCAGCCACTGCTAAAAGTGCTCACACTTTATAAAGGCACATTCTCCAACATCCCCCCCTCACCAGTAGGCTGGGAATGGGCAAGATCTTGGGAGGGAACACAGCCAGACCCCTGACCTCCTTGCCCCAGATTATGCCTTCCAGTACACCTGTACCAGACTAAGGCTCATAAGTGAATCTGCGTGGGGGAAGAATGACAAAGGCTAAAAGCCAGCTTTTTTTCTCCCATCAGTTTGCTCTCCACTCAATATGGTAGTTTATGTCCATAATCTGATGGCTCAAAATTAATAACCTGAAGAGCTTCACTGAAATGCTACTTGGAAATGCAAAAACACAGACAGCAGAACTGGGAGGACATGCCTGAATCTGTTCTACATTCAAGGGAGCACTTACAGTCTCACAAGAGCCAGAAGGTAACTGAGCAGCACTATGTCAGTTACTTAATTCCCTTCATTCTCTAAAAATATTAAGCAGATTTTATAGGTAATATGAAGCTATGAAGTCCTAAATACTTTTTCTTGAAGCACCCATTTTTTATGCCACACTTTGGGGTTCACAGCAAATGATAAGCAGTTAGGGGGACACACACGGCACCCAGGCCATTCTAAAAAGGACTGCCTCTTAGTCCCTGTTGACTGAAGTTCACTAAAAGCACTGTATTTCCTCAGAAACACTTGTGCACATTGGAGTGCTTCAGTTTTACCAGCTAACTGCTCAGCTAATCAGAGCAATACTGATCAGATTTTTAGTTATGATCCACAGAATATTTTTTTACTGTGTTCCTGGATCTTCTTTCTCTCAGAAGCTCCTACCGTCAAGCTAAGTAACTACTGCATTAAAGAGGGGAAAAATTAAGATGAGTCCACAGCAACAAGTCATGAGACAAGCAGAAATTCAAGGTCAGATCTAAATTCTCTGTGTTGCGTCCTGCTCATGTTTAGTCAACGGAAGTTAAAAAGAGCAAAACTAAATTATGTACTTCATGGAAAAGAACAGAAAATTTGGGACTCATGGCACAGAAACAGACAAAAAAAGAGAATCTTTTCTACATATGTATTTCATCACTGCAATTGTACAGAAATGGTGACTTACTACCTGAAAGACCAAAAGGTGATGACATGTCCATCTCCAAAAGCATTTGCTTCACTGAAGCATGGACCAGAAAAATACAATCCAAGTCTCAAGACAATCTAGTGGTCAACATATGCTTTCCTATGTCTCAAAGCAGTAGAAATGACATTGATTAAAACACATGTGTAATACTATTTTATTTCAGCCTACAACAGAAGCCAGCAGTTACTGTAATAATTGCTAGTTTTATGTGAAATCATGATTAGAGGTGAACTTACTAGAAATACATAATTTGCCCCCATACAAAAAAACCCCAATGTCTGAAAGACTGATTAATGCAAACTAATGAAATGGGTATGACCAAAACAGAATTTAAATTTCCATTTCTGGGTATATGGAACAGTCATTCTTCTTAAATCCATCAAATGCCCTTCCTGAGAGCATGTTAGTTTTTCTACACACTAAGAAGATGATTCAATAGCAACATAGCTGTCATTAGCAAATTCCCTTCTGCCTCTTTGTTAACCTAGGTGAGCTGCTGACGTACTTTACCTCCTTGGCTGTATTCCATCACATTCTCTCTTGAATATATGTTGGAAATTCATCTCTTCTACAGTAGCAGCTAATCATTGCAAGTTACAGAACTGATTACAACTGGCAGCCTTTTTGTGTTTTCACACTATCAGTCAGAGAGCAAATGGCACAGAATCTATGCTTTGGTACTTTCACATGAATTTTATTGCGGGAAGAAAAGGCACAGCTTTGAAGACTTAAAAGAGTTTACTACTGCCAGAGAATCTAGAGGACAGAAATTTCTATAAAAAGGATCACAAGGCCAAAACCACTTATCAAAGAAGCATTTTTTTCTTACTGCTTAAATAATTTTTTTTCTTTACTACCAAAAAGACTGGATACTCAGAGGAAGACAGAAACCAGTTTAAGCATATGGAGCCAGATTGTGTTTATTCCCTGGAAAAAACTGTCACCCCCAAAGTAGCTGGCAGGATAGTTTAGCCAGAAGGGAGAGTAGTTGATCACCATGTACATTAAGTGAGGCATATGTAACCCCCATGTTTCTACACAATTTAGTCTTTGTTCTATGAAACAGCAAAATTTACCTTGAGACCCTAATAATGCTAATAACTTAAGTGTACAAAAAACCAAGAACTAATGTTTACCAAAATGCACAGACTACTCCAGCAGATAAACAGATGCCCCACAGATGGCTGGGATAGCCCATAGATGTTGGATAGCTCCTGGTTTACAAATCAGAAAGTTCAGGCATACAGAGACAAGTGGCTTGGGATTGTTTCTTTAAGCAGGTGGTCTGTGCAACAGGATTCCCTATAATTGTTTTCCTGATGACACTTAAGGTTTCTAAAATGTGAGAAAGGCAGACAGGCTCTTCCTTATGAAAGTTCTAGGTGATGAAAACTTAATTTTAACATTTCTCTGTTAATATCTGAACATGCTGAGAAGACAACTGAATGGACTGAGAAAGTGTAAAACATCCTGGAGAAGTAAGAAGTTTACATTTTTCTGATGTTTAAAATAACTTATGATCCAGCAAGGAATCTAAGCAATCATATCTTCTATAGTTACAAGTAAGAAAAAAACACCCACTCCTACTCATGTTTTACAAAACACTATTAACGATTTTGCCTCTTGGGAAAAGTGTTCCTCCCCAAACTACAAATAAAAATACTTGAGGCAAGAGAACAACTTTACAAAAGAAATGCATCATGAAACAGATAAAACAGTTTTTCAGAACAGGATACTTAAAGACAGTGGAAGAGTAAATTCACACATCTTCCACTGAAAGTTCATTAAGATGTTGAGAAGGAAAAAACACCTTTTACATTACCTTAGAATAAGCTCATCTCTAGGTAAAACCTTAAAATCTGCTTCACTAAGGCGAACCTATGAAGCAAAAAGAAAAGCATAACTTATCAAGCTGTCATGATTACCTGGAAGGGTGAAGTCACAAAAAATTTTATACATACCTTCTTTGGGAGAGGTTCTTCATTCGTCATTGTGAACTCTGAAGAGAGAGGAAAAAAAGGGATTTTATTTAGTGTAGTTTTTAGTGTACATGGAACACCGAACAAGTCAGAAACTTGTACTTCTAGCCCTAATTTTTTTAATTTGCAGTATTACACCACTGAAATATTGGTTCCACACAATGCAGCCCCAGAGTACAAAACAATGCTGTAACAAGTTTGCTCCTGTAATGTAGATATGGTCAGATAAATTTTTGCTAAAACTTAACTAAAACTTTCTTTTTATGTCTAAAAAGCCAATCAGTAATCAATTCTACTATTTAACTAACCAAAACCACCCAACATTGTATCAAACTGACATTTAGTACATGTCTACATCTACACAACATTGTATTTTACAAGGTAAATGATAATCAAGGTCTGAGGAAAGCGATTTATACCCCTCCTCCTCTTTGGAATAAAAGAATCATTTGCGAACATTACAACATGTTCTTGCAAGTACTTATACTCTTAAGATTCTAATAAACAGGAAGTATTGTTATTTTAAAACCCATGTAAATATTTTCAGGAAAAGATGCAAAATAAATGGCTTAGACAGACCATCAAACTGAATTCCTCTTGTGTATACAGAGCACAACAGGACTTCATTTTGCTAGATTAAATATTCACACTGCCCTGAGTTACATGCCTCCTTATCTCAAAAAGCAGTAAGACAGTATTTTCTACAACTATGATTATGTAAAATGCACCGAGTTCATAAATCTTACAGGCATTCAAGTAATAATGAATGCAAGGTTTGCTAGAAGCATGCACCTTTGCAATATGCTTTCCAATGGAAAAGTTGCGTATAATTTTAAGAGCCGACAAGCTTATAAACCTGCACATGTACCAGGGAAAGGATGTGTCAACTCCTTGGTTGTGAACACTTAACTTCAAAAAAACAATGCTCTTAAGTAGGACATATTTTATTTTCTCAATGGTTTTTATGGATTACCTCAGTATTTTCACAATGACACCCAATTTAACTTTTCCAAATCCTAAAACCGTTGGTCAGTAAGACAAGCAAATACATTCCAGTGAAGTAGAGCCTTTTCAAGCTACACTAACCGACATCACTGACAACTACAGAGCACCCTACCAAACAAGGTCCTGGTTAACAACTAACAAAACAACCAACACTCACACTCCCTTCCTATAATAAATGCTAACATTAGAACCCACAGAAAAAAAACATTCAGTAGAAGCATCTCACTAATGAATGGCAGCTTCCTGTTGCTAGGTTTAGTAACACGCAGGCACGTAAGTGCTTCCCTAAACTAAGAGGTCCCCTCCACTCCCACCCCCTTCCCTCCCACTCACAAGAAGTTACTCAAGCATTTTACTTAACTTCTGCATGCAGCTCCTTATTTGAGACCAATTTACCAAAAATATACCTTAAATATAAAATACAAGCATAAGGGACTACTGATACAAATTGCCAATGCCCAACTCAGCCACTCAGAGTAACTTCGAGATTCCAGAGGGAATGCTTGTGATCCCTGTATTTAGGTTGCCACCCCTCCCACAGTAATATTCCTAAAGATTTTTAGAATTTTAAACTCCCTTGGAGTTCGGAATTAGTCTTGCAGCTAGTGTTAAGTTTCTGACAGAGAGAAACATGTATTTCAGATGTCCCACACAACTATAGGGAACACTGATTAAATGGTGCACACATTATATTGAGTCATTATGTGTGTTCCTCAAAAAAGTAGCAGAAGCGCACAAATACTAAAAAAGATCAATTTGCCCCAAGACTTAGCTTGTAACTCCTGCTGCAGCATACAGCAATTACAAATGTATGACTGCTGTCACAATCACAACTACAAGAAATCAATGGTTGATGTTCATCCAAAGGTAGTCAACCTTGCATCTCCAGACCTGACACAAAATTCCAGCACCAGACCAGGCTACTCTAACCTCTACATCCAGCATATCACCATTTACAAAACCACCTCTTACTTTCACACAAGAGCACAAAACTGAAGGCTGAAGTTATGGGCCACTGCATTAGAAGTTACTGTCTTACTGCCACCTGTTACTACGTGCCACTAAAAAATAAAAACACACTAGCTAAAAATGTGCTGTAGCTTATTCTCCACACATACAAATTTCAACTCACTTCTGCCCTGCAACAGCTTTTTGGGAACCTGGAGTAACTCACCAGAAGCTTACACATTTATTACTGCCGTATACTGCTATCGTTGTGCTCCATGTTTCTCAGAAACATTAGCAACACCAGGCTGGCTACAGCAACTGTCACGGTGATTTGCCTTCGTTTTCTGTTAACGAACAGGTGACTCTGTATGCTACAGACTGCAACTGAAACAACACTGCAACTGAAATGTTCATTCTTTGAATTTAATACAGTAATTTCTCAAGCACTGTGCATCGAGAGATGCTTCGTATCACGCAGCTCTCCTCTAAAAGAGATCATCTCTCTCCTACCCATATCAGAAATATCTTTCAAGAACACGATGAAGTGTTACTTTCTACAATAAAAAGAATCAATGTAAACAACATTCCTGCATAACTGACTGGAATTAACACGATTATATTTTGTGCTTTATATTATGAACAGCTTAACTGTACTATCCTAACTAAGCACTTTCATGATTTTGCAGAAACGGTGGCTGCCACACACCTCTCCTTTTGCATGTCTGCTCCCGGCAACAAGCAACATAAAACCATACTTAGACCAACACTGTCACAGGCACTAAAGGAATTTTTATGAAATACCGATGTTTCAGGCTTTTATGGCAGTTTCAATTAAATGAGATGTGAAATGGGAAAAGCACATTTGAATTTCAGTAACTCTGGTAGGAGCCCGCACACCTTTTCCTACAACATTTATAAAACACAGAATTTACTAACTTTTTAAAAAACCTCAATGAACAAAAATAATTAAATAATATCAGGTATGAGGCTTTACTCATTATACCCGAACTGAGAGTTACTTTAATGATAAGAAAAAAGTGTTTCATGGGGAAAGCCCCAGCACGGGCTCCCAGCTCCCAAAGCACGTATGTGTGTGCATATACATACACAGAAATAATTTCGAAAATCACAAAATCGTTAGGGCTGGACAGGACCTCAGGGGATTGCAGTCCAACACCACCCCCTCCGCGAAGGCAGTCACCTAGAGCAGGTGACGCAGAAATGTGTCCAGGTGGGTGCTGAATGTCTCCAGAGAGGAAGACGCCATGACCTCCGAGGGCAACCTGTTCCAGTGCTGTGCCACCCTCAACGTAAAGTTCTTCCTCGTGTTGAGGTGAAACGTCTTGCGTTTTAGTTTATGGCCACTGCCCCTCGTCCTGCCACTGGGTACCACTGAAGAGTCTGGCACCATTCAGCTGGCACCCACCTTTAAGGTAAGTACCATGTACTGATGAGATCCCTTCTCAGTCTTCTTTTTTCTAGAAAAAACAGGCTCAGCTACCGCAGTCTCTCCTCACAACACAAATATCCCAAACCCCAAATTGTCATTGTGGCCCTCCCCTGGAGCCCCTCCAATAGCTCCTTGTCTTTCTTATACAGAAGAGCCTTTTGATGTTTAAAAAGAAAAGCTTCACAGTAGCACCGTAACTGGCCAGCCCTCACACTCGCCTCAGCAACCGCGGGGGTCCCGCCCGCCCCCC
>VXAC01005723.1:51953-69270 GCA_013399225.1 Rhipidura dahli | reverse complement strand
TCCCCGCGCACGAGCTGGGCGCCGCCGCCATCCGGGAGGTGCTGCGCCGGGCCGGGCTGGCCCCCGAGGAGGTGTCGGAGGTGATCCTGGGGCAGGTCCTCACCGCAGGTACGGGCCGGCGGCGGGAGCCCTCCGCCCGCGGCCGGGCTCTCCCTCTCCGGGGTTGTCCCATTGAAACCGCTCAGGTTTCACCTTCTAGGATGTTATCCCTTGCCACTGGGAACGCGGTTCCTTAACAAAGGACTTGAGAGGCATCGTGGCTGTTTCTCCATAGGCTCTGGATGACCGAAAGGATGGGTTTTTGGAAAGGATGTTGTGGGGAATAGTTCGGGGTTTTTTTTTAAATCCCTGAAGTTGCCAACATGTATGGATGTCGGTTTCTTTTCTTTGTTACAGCATCCTTCTCACCTTGGTCATCTCAGCTCCTAAATTTAACATCCTAAGTAGTGGTAACTCTGAGATTTTAAGAGCTAGGCCTGCATTTGTGTTTATCTGCAGGACCAACCTGCAAGATCTGTGATGCCACTTGTTTGGAGACAAATATTTTTTGATTTAATGAAAATGCAGCTGGCATGGAATTGTTTGTTTTGAACTTGCTCCTGCTTTTTGGGTAATGTTTAATCAGCAGAGTCATAGTCAGGTTTGTATTTTAAATGTGGAGGAAGGAAAGATGTATTTTTGTCTTAAAGATAATTCAGATTCCTCTATACTTTTAGCTTGCTGAATGATGTACTCTCCTTTTCTTTGTGTATAAAGAGCTTTGGCCTGGGGAGATGCAGATGAAGAGTGTTTTCTCTGAATATAGTGATACTATTATCTCCATCAGGATCACAGCAAAGATTGGAAGCTTTCAGGTCCATCTGTGCATACTTGTGCTTTTGGTTTCCATATGAACTTTCAGGGAAATTTAGCTGCTGGTGATGTACAGAAGATGTCAAAAAGAAACTCTTCAGCAAGTAGCAATTTAAATGATTTCTCATCTTACACATACAACAGGCTGGGGCTGATCTGAAGTAATATTCCATCTGACCTGGCATCAAAAGCAGAGTTGCACATATAAAATTGTCAGTAGCAGGTATTTATTGGTCAATATAAATGAGAGAAGCTCCTGTTTATAGATTACTGCTGGGCATTTCTCTACCCACCAGCTGAAAGCAGGAGCACGCTCTAAATTTTGGAATCAGGGTATTGTGAATAGTGACTTTTTTTTTTAAGAGCAGACAAAAGGAAAATGCTGCCTGTTCCCACAGGTGCTGGCCAGAACCCTGTCCGGCAGGCCAGCGTGGCTGCAGGAATCCCATACTCTGTGCCCGCCTGGAGCTGCCAGATGATCTGCGGGTCGGGCTTGAAGGCAGTGTGCCTGGCAGCTCAGTCCATACTGACGGGAGACTCCAGCATCGTGGTGGCAGGAGGCATGGAAAGCATGAGCAAGGTAAAGCTCACACTGACATTGCACTGACGTACTGGGAGCAAAGAGCCTGATGTTGAAACCCTGTGTTTCCAGGCTGGCCTGGAGACCGATCGAAGGGTTGCTGTGCTCACCAGTGAATTTACACATAGAGCAGTTGACTTTGGTAGCATGCTCTTAGAAAAATGACAAGACCTCATACTGTAGCTGCTGAAAAGGTGCCCTGCAAACACACACTGCATTTAAAGTTCCATTTTCATTTCCATCTAGCCCTGTTGTGGGTGAATGACTTGCTTGTGACAGCTGGCAGTAGACAGGACTTTTGTATTACAAGAAGTCCAGAGAAGGAATAACTGAAAATGTTATTGCTTGCCAAGCAATTAGAGCTTGGAAAGAAAGCAAAGCAGTTTTATTTCAAGGTGTTCATCCCAAGGCTGTATTCAGGAATGGGTCTGAGATGGTCTGATGCCCAAGAAACATTCTGCCAGAGCTCAGCTGCCTGTGCAGAGAATGATGTTGACATTCCCTGGCAGCAGAGTGCAATTGGGAACTACCTGGAGCAGGCTAGTAGGAGGGAGAGCCACAGCCATGTGGCCCCAGGAATGATAGGTTTGTTCTGTGGAGAGGAAACAGTGCTTGCAGTATGGTGATCTGCTACCAGGGGAATGCACAGGCCAAATGACATGCCAGCTGGCAGGCTCTGGAGGGACAGGCAGAGTGGGCAGCTGGAGAGACTGCCAAGATTTGGGATGGGTACCTCCAGCCACCAGGCAGGGGTCTGTCTCTTCAGTGGTCTGGCTGAATTGTGTACTGGAGATGTAAACATCTGACTCCTTTTGAAATGCCCTCTTGCAGGCTCCTCATGTCATTCACATGCGAGCTGGGGTAAAAATGGGAGAGGCTTCCTTGCAGGACACTATAATCCTTGATGGCCTTACAGATGCTTTTTATCAGTATCATATGGGCATAACAGGTAAGTGATTACAGTCTGTAAAATGAAATGGTCAACTGAAAGAATTCACTGACAGGAAATTTCAGAAATCTCAAGTTACAAATAATGTGTTTCAAGCTGGTTTTATGTTCTAGTCATGAAAAAGAAAGAAAGAAATAAATACGTAATATTGAAAGGCATTGAAGACGTTTTCCATTTTGTTTGTAAAGTTACTTTCCATTTTGTTTGTAAAGCTACTGGTTTGGGTTTTTCTTCTGTCTCTAATCTTTCTGCATCTCTTCTACATCTGAGAAATTTAATTTCAGAAAAAAACAAAATAATCCCTGTATGTAACGAGCACTCAACAGCACAGATTTACATTGGGGGGAGTTACGTAAAGTGTCCTGTCCATATGCGTGGTGCTGCAACTTCAGGTTGTTGCACCCTGGATGGGATGGTCAGCCAATTGCTTTTCCAGACCCTGCTTATGAAATAGAGTGACTTCAGAACTGTTTGCTTTTCTGAAGTGGCTGTAGAGAAATCTGAGCATAGTAATTCAGAAAATCAATAAACTAGAAAAGCTTGTTTGCATTTGATTTAATTTGACATATCATCTGGGAGGAGATTCCACACAGAAATTTTCACCCTCAAGTGAAAATCTAGAAGAGAATCATGAGTAAACAAAATGAGGAAATGTGAATGAAAACCATTCAGGAAATTCAGCTGCTTGCTACAGCAAACATTAATGACTACATTTATGCTTACAATTTTGCAGCTTAAAATTTTGACATTTCCTGATGGCAGTTTGCATTTTGTTCCTGTTTCAGCTGAAAATGTGGCCAATCGGTGGCAAGTCAGCAGAGGGGAGCAAGACCAACTTGCTGTACAGTCACAAAACAGGGCAGAGGCAGCACAGAAAGCTGGCTATTTTACAAAAGAAATTGTTCCTGTTCTTGTACCTTCTAAAAAAGGTGAGTGGATAATGAGAGCTGACTTTAAGAAAAAAAAAAAAGTATTTTTTGCTATGTCTTCTGTAATCAGTGGATGGTTGCACACTTACATGGCCTTTTTGTAAGCATGTAGCCTGTTGCTCTCTTTTTCAGCTTTCAGTAGTTATATTTTAAATAAGAGAGAAGCAATGCAAATGTGGAATATCTCTAGTGGAATACTACCACTGTGTTTTATATGAGATAGAATAACAACCTAGACAAAGCACTGACTTAACATAGGGTTGTACATGGTACCAAAATCAATAATTTTCATTTTTTTAAGACTCCTGCTGCACCAAACTTAAAATACTCATGTTGATCTGGCAAACCTTGCCCACCTAGTAAAATACAGACTGACAATAATTAGGGTTACTAGTTAATTATGTAGTCAGGTTACACATATTGGTTATGTTTCTCTTTAGGTGAGGGATATAAACAGACCTATTAAGATGCTTGAGCCAAAGGTCTGTTTCTAGAGCAGGGGAATTCCCCAGCTCTTTGTGAGTTAGATGCAAAGCCTATATTTTCAAAAAAGAAATCAAGAATCAGTGGTTCAGTATTTCAATTGAATAGACCCTGCAGAAAAAGTCCTGGCATTAGGCAAGCTACAAACTAATGGAAGGATTTCACGATACCCATTTAGATGATAATATTTAATGACACTTGACTACTCTTTGTAACAAGATTACTAGAAGTATCATTTGAAATACAGCCTCCTGCTGAAAGAGAAGCTATTGGGTTAGGAAAAGCGAGAACAATACCGACTTTTAGCACAACTAGACAGTATTTTAGCTGCTAGTGTTTCTCCTAGAAAACCTGAGCTGTCTGCCCTGCTAGAAGGAGGGTTACAGCAGTTTGTTAAACTGCCTCGAGCTGGAAGCTGTCTCCAGCGTAAGAATGCCTTGTTGGTTGAAAGGAATATGGTGCATATCCCCCCTCAGCCTGTTTTTGCTGTCTTTGTGTTTGAGATGTGTGTTTGTGATTAGACCCTCCTGTGAGCATAATGCTCTGTTTTGCAGGTCCTATAGAAATTAAAACAGATGAACACCCTCGACATGGGAGCAACTTGGAAACAGTGGCAAAGTTAAAGCCCTGTTTCCTGACAGATGGAACTGGGACAGTAACAGCAGCTAATGCTTCAGGTTGGTCTGTCTGGCTTAAAAGAAATAGAAAAGAACAGTAGCTGGTTGTGGCTCAAGGCAGGGTCTCTGAGAGGGCTATGGCTGCTGCGTGTTTACTGCTTTGCAGGAAATGGTAACGTGTTTGACTTTGTAGGTAGAACTCCATTTTAGATGTGGTGGAGGATTTCTTTACAGAGTCATCTTTTGTATCCTTGTTTTCTATGAAACAACACAAGAGTTTGGACTATAACAACAATATTTGATAGGTTGGAAAGAATATTTCCTTTTAAACCTGTCTCTGGGTTTCTGATACTGCAGATCTGGAGAATGGAAGACTTAATGATTCATGTTTAAAAATGATCCTCCTGTGGGACTGTCACAAGAGGCTTTTAAACATCTTCCTTTGTCCTTATACTGCCCCTCCCAAAGCCTGCCTAATAAATCTGATGTACTTCTTTTTCAGATTGTACTTTGATTCTTCCACCTGCTGCTTTCCAAATAGAATCAACAGTGTGTCAGTCACATTTACAGCAATATAGTTTGAAGTTTTTGTGGCAGAGAACAGACTTGGCTGATAGGAACAATAGTGACCTAAACCAATAAAAGATTTGTGATTTTTGTTCTGTCTAGATTGTGATCTTATGCAAGCAGGAGAAAGCGGTACAGTGAAAGCCAAAAGCCCAGCAAATACATACAAGTTGTTTGTTATTCCACAGGTTTAAATGATGGAGCTGCAGCTGTTCTTCTGATGAAGAAGTCGGAAGCTGCTAGGAGAGGTCTTATGCCTTTGGCTCGGATTGTATCTTGGGCTCAGACAGGCATAGATCCATCTATTATGGGCGTAGGCCCCATTTCAGCAATAAGGAAAGCTGTAAGTAATCACTCATCTGTGTATCTATTACGTTAAAACTCTTGGCTTGTAATTGCTTTTTGTTTTCTGGCCATGTCTTGGTTTTGCCCTGTTCCGAAGAAAACTTAGTAGGAAAAAAGTAAACTATGTGAATAAAATCTCAAAATAGTATAGTATATAATATTAGGAATCCTAGTGCTACTAGGGTAGTACCTGCTTGCTGGAAAAAGAAAACCCAAATGTATAGGTGTATGAATGGACTTCAGAGCATAAACTAGCCAGGTTTGTGGAAGGGTACCTAGGAGGCTGAAGATCAAATATGAGGGATGTGTATAATTAACCAAATTCAGGGATAATTTGGTCCTGCTGTGATATGGTTCTGATGCTGTGTCTGGCCAGGTCAATTTTCAGATCATTGCCTGATTGTATTTGCAGTAGTACAGCATTGAGGGAAAGGCCACTGACTGCCAGCTGCATTAGCAAATGGGATGGTGCCCTTTGTGTTTCAGTCTGGCCTGCAAAAAGCTTGGATTTTACAAATTGGATTCCTTTCAGGTGTAACTGAACAGGAAGGTGCATTCCAAAACCACATCTATCGTGCTCAGACCATTACTGCCCCCACTGATGTGCTCAATGCTTAGTCCACAGGACAAGGTTCTCAATGCCCCAGTGAGCAGCCCTGCTGGTACCACACTGCTTGCTAATACAGACATAGCCCATGGCAGCCCCAGCTGATTATTTGTTAAAGCTTAGCTATGAAATTGAGCATGAAAAGAACTCTTATACAACTGAGAACAGATTTGCTTTAATGTTCCTTATTTTTTTAATACTGTGTATGAAGGCCCTGTTTTGTTCACATCTGAAATGTCTTGGCAGTGTGTTCTGATTTGAACTCACCCAAGCTCTGTGGCTTTTGACAAGAAAATCAGAACTGTAATGCTGAAGCTTTTTCTTATCAGATCTCAAACTGTTCTTTAAAATGAAGGGTGCAGTAACTGCATATACAATACAGAGTTTTAAACTGTGGAACAGACAAGCTGTGCCTCTAACTGTAGATACTATGAAAAAGGGCACAGTCCTTCATAGAGCATGGTCCTAATAACACCAAGTTCATGGCTTTGATCCCTATATGGGCCTTTTACTTAGAGTTGGACTTGGTGATCCTCATGGGTCCCTTCCAACTTGGAATATTCTGTGATTCTGTGATTAAACTTTGTAATGTGTGTTACCAAATGTTCACACCTTCCATATATTACTTTTATCATTTCAGTATTTTAGAGTAGCACTTTATAGTGAGAGAACAAGTTTGTTATACATTAAGTGTTATAATAACATAGTATATATCTTAAGCTTTTCCCAGAAGAATGGGATACTCCATAGGGTCTTTATTTTTATCTAGTAGAAAAAGGCTCTCTTCCTTGACTATAGCCTCAGAGGTGCACCAATCTGGCTAGCCTAGGTTGTGAAACATCATTACTGATGATTCTGCTGATAAAGTATTGCTGTTAGAAACAAAGTGAGTGGAACTAAAAACGTGCATAGGTGAAACATGCCTAAGCCTGTACCAGAGTAGGCAATTGCATCACAAGTTTCTCAAGTGAAAACATCAGCCAAACCAATATTTCAAATTAGTCACCTATGAAAAGCTTGAAGTGGCAACTTTCAGTGTAAAGGCAGGAGAAACTGGATAAATGAGATGTGGCACTGATCACTAATGGTTGACACCTCTCTATTACCAGTTTAAAAGTCTTTATTAAGTAGAGACTCCCTAATGGAGTCAGACTGTCCTAAAAAAACCTGCTTTTAATCTGTTAAAGCCTGCTTTTGAATCCACTGCTTGTTCTAGTAAGGGCACCATGTACAGTTTGATTTGTACAGTTGCACCACCACCACTACATGTATAAAATTAGTCAAGATTTTAATGAGCAGCCAGCATTACAGCACATTGTACTGACTTGTCTGACAGTGAAGTTTTGTCTGAACCCTTCAAGAATTCTCTCTTCAGCATTGGCTATAAAAAATTGTTTTCCTTCAAATTTTTCAAAGCGGTAGCTTCAAATCACCCAATTTACATCTTAGGAAAAGCTTCCTCTGGTGCTAAGGAAGACCTAAAAGATAATAAGCTCCTATTTGTATTGTTTTTACAGATCGACAAAGCCGGCTGGACTCTGGAACAAGTTGACCTATTTGAAATTAATGAGGCCTTTGCATCACTATCTGTTGCAATAGCAAAAGAACTGAAAGTAAATCCAGAGAAGGTAATGAATTTATTTGTAGGCTGGTATTAGTTTGCCTCTTGTAACTCAAACTTGTCCCATTCTGTGCATCTGGATTGTAAGAGTGAGCACAGCTCTCTTGCACTTTGTTTTAAGCAACAGGGTGGGAGCCCCAGCATGCATTTCCTCCCACTGCTCTGTCCACTGGCTTTGCTAGCAGTTTCCCAGCTGAACAAGTTCCAACGTTGTTGCAGTGGATTTTATGCAAATCTAGGCAACTGCTCAAGCATACTTAATTCAGGTTTTGAAACTACTGCTGCAAGTCTATTTGCCACAGTATTTAGTGATGGCAAAAAGCGTGGATATTATTCTCCCCTTCCTGAATTTACCTCAGTTATCTTCAACATAAAGATAGGCCCCTGCAGAAGAAATACTGGTTATTACCAGCTGTTGCACTCACATGCACTTTCTCGTATGGAATGGTGTTTGTGGTTTCAAGCTCACACATAGCCAAGGGCTAGATCCCAGTGAATTCATTTATGTTGAAAGTCAGCTAAGCTAGTTAAATGTTCAGACTGTCTATACTGGCTTTTTTTTTTTTTTGTTTCAGATCAATATACAAGGTGGAGCTATTGCTCTTGGCCACCCGCTGGGCGCCTCTGGTTGTCGCATCCTTGTAACTCTGCTCTATGCACTGGAACGAACTGGTGGAAAACGTGGTGTTGCTGCTCTCTGTATAGGAGGAGGAATGGGAATAGCCATGTGTGTTGAGAGATGAATGTGAGGGAATGGATGAACAGCTAGTATTAACTAGCTTTCAAATATTTTACTAATAAACTTCTAATAACAGAGCTCACTTTTTTTTTGTTTTGTCTAATTAAAAAACTTACACATTACTTTTTGACACTTAATCACTGACTTGACAAAGAGGTAAATGGTTATTGCAGGCACTCTGGTTGTTAACACACACTAGAGTTTAAGTTCTCACTGCAAGGACCAAACTTGCTTTCAAAAATTAGTTTGTTCACAAGAAAATAGCAGCAACATTCAACCACTTGTTTTATTAACATTTTAGTTATAAGAGTGGGAAGTATAAGTGAAACAAACATAAATAAAGCCTAAGTTATTCTTCAAGTGCTCCAGACTGAACTGCATCCTCATAGCACCCTCCTCTTTCTTCTTTAGTTTCAGGGTGCAGTTTGATAAGGTCATCAATTCGGAGAATAGTAATTGCAGCTTCTGTTGCAAACTTGAGGCTCTTGGTTTTGACCATGGTTGGTTCAAAGACACCAGCTTGCTTGTTATCACGAGGTTTTCCATTGATCAAGTCAAGACCAATCCTGCAAAGAAGGAATGCTGTCAGATGGAGAGGGAGAAACAGCAGAAATACAGCTGGGAGTATGCTGTGTAACTACTGCTTCGTTACAGCAATAACGTTACACTGAAGGGCAGGGGCAGAGGAGTTCACTGAAAACACACATTTTTTTTTTACTATGCAAATCATGGTTCTGTGAACTGGGAGAACAAGTTTCCATCCAGGCCACCAGCCCACATCACTTTTACTGGCCTTTTAACAGACAGGTACTTGCCATTTCAGATTTTTGCGATCTGGGTTAACTTGAGCCTCATTGTGGAATGCTCTCAACTTTGCAACAAGATCTGTGGCATCCTGAGCAGCATTTACTGCCAATGTATTTGGAATTACTAAGAGGGATCTTGCAAATTCTGCTATTGCAAGTTGTTCACGTGATCCCTAGAAAGAGGAAAAAATTATTAAACCAATAGTTACAGTAAGAGAGGAAAAAATATAGCCATGATCAAGAACAGTGCTAACAGGAAGGGGTTTTCACATGCAAACCTGTGTTTGGGTCAAAGAACCATAGAGTCTAATTATCAAAGAATTAACTCATATCCTCCATTCAAAAGAACCATCTTAGATTCTATAAGATGATGAGGTTTTAATGAACCACAGAAATTACTTCTAATAGACGAAAGTAAACACTTGGAGATTCATTGTGCAAGTCTAATGCATACACACCACTGACTCTTTGTGCAAGACTTACCATGCTGGTTGCATAATTTTCAAGATATATTGAAAGTGCTGCCTCTACAGCACCACCACCTGGGACAACAGACTTGGATTCCAAAACCCTTTTGACAACACAGAGAGCATCATGTATAGATCGTTCCATTTCATCACACATGAAGTCATTGGCCCCTCGTAAGATAATGGATGCAGAAGTACGAGCCTTTGTACTAAGGACAGAAGGAATCAGAAGTCAGCTGTGTTGAATGGAATCTAAATTAAAATTCTTGGTAAATTTTTTTCTTCTAAAGCCTAGTTCAGTTGAGCCTCATTCTTTCAACATTTACAAGAAAATCTTAACGCTGTTATGCCCCCTTGCAGGACACATACATTGCAACTTAGTAAGTCACCATTTTAATTTCCAACATGCAAGAAGCTTTGAGTTTCAGTCTTTTAAAGAAAGCTACCTGCCAGAGCATGATGACGTTTTCCCATCACAGAGGGGAAAGTGTACTTAGATATTATGAAAGACCCCTTTTACACAGCCCTCAAGTAAGCTAATGACTGCCAATGTTATAGAACAGGCTGTCACCAGGTACCTGACACACAACTGCCATGGGCAGAGTATTTCATTCACACACAAGTGACAGTACAGGAATATGAACACCCAGAAAGGATACTGAAGCAGTGGAAAAATTATTATCCAAAGTATGTTCTTGTTAAATGAGCTGATACTCAAGTGTTCAGGTACCAGACAGCAGTGACACCAGCACACATGAACATTGTCTTTCACTACAAATGGAAAGATTTAAACTCACACCTCTGTTCAGATGACATTGTTCAGGTGGTACCTATTTCCCTTCACTGTCTCTAAAGGGAAGCCAGTTTAGAAACATTTGTTTATTAACAAAAATTTAAGTAAATCTGTCTAGCAATCTGATTGTCTCTTATGCTGGTTGACAAAGAATGTCCAGCTCCAGCAAAAGAGATCAAATATGGATACTTTCACCTCTAATTTGCACTGGTTTTGTGTACCCTTTTCCATGTGTGTAACTATTCCAACCACTCAGCATGAAGTACATAAATGAGATTTTATCTCAAACTTAGCAGAGAACACATACAAAGTGGAGTATTTTTAAAAGGATCCTTACTTCTTGATTAAAATCAGCTCATCATCACAGATTCTCTCTTGAATCACCTCTTCTGCCTGTCCCAGCATTAATGCCTCAAAACTCTCCTCACCTTCAAGGTTTGCAAGGGTTGAACATATGGTTGCTTTAACAAACAAACAATAAAGTGAAGTTAACATTCAATTCCTGCACATTAACCTTTGCCCACTTCCCAGAACAGGCATACAGAAAGAAAAACAGAAATATAAAAGTTGTGTTAAATAGATTTTTCTTAAACAGCATTTCTAGTTCTCAGGCAGTTCAGTATTTCAGTTTATAACTGATAAACTGACTGCTCCTTTTATTCAACTTTTACAATGCTTCCTCTTACACAGTCAGCACAAGTTCTCATGCTTTACCACAATGAAAATATTTTCTTCCAAATTTAAGTGACAGATAAAAATCTGTACAGGACCAGATTTTTTTAAAAGTATTTATTAAGTGCTTTAGGAGTTCTTCATTTGTTTTGAACTATCTAAACAGAGGCTTAAGAATGCACGCATAATAAAAACTTTTAAATTAATACAGATTATGGCTCCCATTTCCACAAGAGACCAGTCTTGACAGTGTAAGGCAGCTTCTTCTCCCCCCACTGTAAATCTTCAGCAATCAAGTCTTATAGTAGTCATCTACTCTGACAAAGATCGCTTAAAAGCAACAGTAAAGCTAAAAAGAAGTGGCTCAGCTTTATTCATCCTGACCTTGAATGTATTTTAAAAATCAGTAACGTATACCCTAACAACAGCTTCTACTTTGAAGAATAAATTTATAAAGCAGTTAATCTTCTACAGACATACCTCCTGATGCCTTAGCAATCCGCTTAAGGTCCTTTTTCACAACTCTTCGTACTGCCATAGCTCCAGCATCAACAAAGTATTTCAGACACATATCATCAATACCTCCAGTGGTGAGAATAACATTGGCACCAGTGGCCAGAATCTTCTGGATTCTTTCTTTGGTAATATCTGACTCTCTGCAAAGATTAATGTCAAAGTTATCAAAGGGTATCCAAAAATACACATCACATTCTGCCACCCCATTTCCTGAAACCTTAATGCAGAGCTCTGCAAGAATGGATCACTGCACAAACATACTTGCATTTCTTGAAAACTGACTGAATACTAGTTCTGCCTCCACAAGTGAAGACTTCTTCCATTAGTATTTGCAATTGTTGGGAAACGTTAATGTTTAAAACATTTTTTACCTCTGGCACGCAGCCTAATCCACATCAAGCCACCTCAACTGACAAGATCAAATCAAGCCTGTGAAACCCCACTGCCTCAGTTATTCAAGCTTCCACACACCTCTGCCTGATCTGGTCCAGCTTCTCAGGGTCTGAGATAACAACCTGAACACCAAGCTTCATTTTTGCTTTCTGCAGGCTGAAGTCAAGGCATGCAATCTTTGCATTAACTATTCTCTTGGTCATACCTGTTAAGGAAAAATAAGCAAGAAGAAGGATTTTGTCAAATAGAGTTAACAGAACATCAAGTCAGCATTAGAGATTAAAATTAACGTTACTTTCACATTTCAGATTTCTACTGTTTACTTCTCCACCTGCCGTTCTGCATTACTGCAGAAAAATGCTAATTAAGACTGTCCTGTGTTACCTTTTTATATATGGTCCCCAAAACATGAGTGACCAGGACAATCTAACCTATCAGTCTCACATCCTCTAAGTCACCTAATCACAGCATGGCCCTACTAAATGGAGCAGTTCCCCACAAACCTGGAACTGGCTCCCTGCAAGGGAAGTGTTTAAGTTCCACCAGACCACAGTGCTACCTTGCTGACACTGAGCTACAGCAACTTACCGACACTTTGTGGATCACTGCTAGCTGGCAGACTCTAGTGTAAGAAACACTGGTGAAGTGCAGTATTTTGCGTTTTTGTTTAATTGTTCTGGAACTGAAAACCCACATGATTTGCAACGACTGCAGCCAGTACGAAAAGCCACACAGAAGGATGGAAAGGACTGAGCTGACACAAAAGGTTTCTGAAACACAGCCTGTTCTTACCCTGTGAGCCCACCACGCAGTTCAGAGCGTAACCGTTCACAAGAATGCTCTCTTTCTGGCTGCGGCCGTGGGCCTTCAGAACGTTAACCGAGTTGATGGGGTACCGAGCCTGACCCTTCTGGTCTGTGTATTTAACTGCCAGTGCAGCATCCACCACCATGTTAGCAAAGAAATCACCATCACTGAAAGGCTGTTAAGGTTAAAACTAAAGAAGGAAACTAGTATTATGCTTAAGAAAAAAAACCCCAAAACAAACCTTTAACAGAAATAACTGACAGTACCCAAACTAAGTTTCCAAAAAAGAACTTCAGAAAGGCAAGAAAGTACTAGCTCTCTTTACCATTGTCTTAAAGGAATGAGTCATTCTAAAAGCTGAAACACTGCTAGAAAAATTGTGACAGACTACGACACCTGCATTTTACGTACCTTTTGTTCCTAAAGTAAAATACATATCCTATGTTTGGTCTGCACAAAAGCTAAAAATGCAGGGTTTTCTGCCCATGGAGTAAAATTCAACTTTCTTTCCTCTAGATTCTCTTTTCAGGTACTTCTACAACACATTCTTCCATTCACACAACTCTTTATCTAGCCTCCTTAACAAGCAATGCAAGTGTTAGGAAACAACACCCTTTTAAAGCTATCATGATGTGCCAACCCAGATTTAAATGAATTGGGAAGAATTTGAACTGTTTTCTCATGCGAGATCACAGTATCTGTAAAACCCCTGCTACAAACACAACAGCTTCAATACTGTGTCATGTTCATAAACACTGCCACAGAAGACACTCTGGCCTAGCTACTCAAGCTCCCTAATCAACCACTCCCACTTCACTCACTTGATCAAGTTAAAGGATACACTCCTATAATTTTCGAGGACATTGATGTTTTAGCAGCGTTAATTAGGCACTCCCTGCCCAACTCATCTGTGTTAATAACAAGATTTTCATTGATGTAGCGAACAGCTTCCCTGTAAAATAAAGACAAATACACTGGTCAAGGACCACCCCCACAAAAAGACAAAAACTTACATGTTTTCAGCTCTTCTAAATGCTATCTCAAAGAACAAAGGGATAAAATCAATTAATCTCCAAGGACAGTAACATGACCATCATTCCATTAAGTGATTACAGAAATCCAATTTAAAAAACAAAACTCACAAGAAAACCCAAACCAAGCCAACAAAACCCCCACTACCCCTGCAATAAACCACCATATTCCACTTGGTGCCAAAAAGTCTGTATTAATGCAGTCACAAAGTACAGAAATCCAACTGTATCAGTTTCTTACTTGCAGGCAAGTCGGTATCCACCAATAATGGAGGTAGGATGAATTTTCTGTTTCACCAGCTCATCTGCATTTTTGAGAAGTTCTGCAGCAATAATTACCTGTTTGAAATACAAACACTAAATATGTGCATCCCACACAAGCAAAGTAACTACCCCATGCAGTGCAGAACTAAAACCAGTTTCTGATACGAGGTGAGAGTCTACACAATTCCAATCCCCACCAAGGTACCTAAAGTCTCAGGCAGGTTTTCAGCACTCAGTATCCTTGTTGGTACATCACTTTTACTTCTCACAGTCATTAAAAATTAAAAAACTAAATTCAGCCTCTATCATCAACCTCTGAGATAGGAAAAAATCAGTAATGAAACAGAAGTAAGCAAATTCCCTTCCAGAGCACAACTTTGCATATGGAAACTAGCATCTCTAAAAAATACCAAATCTAAACACTGACTTTTGATATATTTGCCTGTAAAACTTGCTACATACCACTGAGGTGGTCCCATCACCAACTTCTTTGTCTTGCAGGTCTGCCAGCTCACAAAGGACTTTTGCAGCGGGATGTTCCACTTCTAGCAGTTTCAGAATGGTTGCACCATCATTAGTAATGGTCACGTCCACATTTTCAAGAATCAAATGTGAATATGATGTACATTTCTATTACACTTTCACTCTTGTGTTTCAGAACATTCATACAAATAAAAATGAATTAATCTTTGCAGTTATCCATAAAATAACTACTTATACCCAAACTTTTCTGCTTCTTTTTAACCAGAAGTCCCATTCTAACAACAGAAATGTTACCAGAATCTGCACTTTCTTTTGATCAGAAAAGCCTTTATGTTACAGAAACTCATCACACATTTTGCAAATACTGGATTAGTAGTCATGCAATGACCTCCCTCTAACACAGCATTTTATTACAGCAGCCTAGAAAATGACACACTTTGTTCAATTGCTTGAAATATCTTGAAGTACAAAATACTGCTTAAAAATTTGTTATGAGATTATTGGAATTTTTTTTTGTTATTTCTCCTAATGTGGAGATATACAAGGATATACAAGTCAGCATCTGTTAAACTTGATTTAAATGGTGAAACTAACTTCTTGCAATCTGACCAGTATTTTAAGTGGCTATAAGAACTCTCCCACAGAAAAAAAAAAGCTGTACCACACAAATTACCACCATAATAGATGGAACTAGTGATGTAACACACATTACCCAGTACTCAATTTTATCACAGTTCTGCTACCCCTCTCAGAACCACAGAGAAAACAGAAACATGCACATTAGGCCTATAAAGCACAGTAAGTAGAAGCACTTTTACACAGGAATACAAGTCCTCCTGACACTTCTTAAAGTAGTATTACTTACCCCAATATCATCCACCAACATCTTGTCCAGACCAACTGGCCCGAGAGAACTCTTCACAATATTAGCAATAGCAGATGCAGCAGTAACTGAATAAATTAAAGAAGTAAGGAAAAAAAAGTTTTATCTTCCCAACTTCAGGATGATTGTCAAACTTGTAAGAAACTGTGCCAAAACCCAACAAATCACGAATGTGACAAGTGATCTAATCTACATTTCGGCCTATCTAACCTGAAGCTTTACCTTACTTTGCTAGGCTTGCTGTTACTAAAACACTACAACCTGCACCAAACCTCATTCTTCCCTCCTAGCTGGTTTAGCTAGCTAACCTGGCAAAACTGACTGACCAGAAAAAGAATGCTTCCTTCTGCTGTCTGGGTAAGATGGAGGACAGCACTGAGGTCAGAGGAGCAGTGGTGTTAGTTTAGGAGGGGTTGGTAGCACTGCTGCTTCTGACTGCAGCAAGCAATGCCATGAGACTTCACTCTCACTCAATCCTAAATTCTGGGCAGACAGAACAATGGTATCACCACACATCAGTTAGCAAAACATCTTCTGGTCCTTATCAGGTCTGTGACTGAAATAAAACACTTCTGCAACTTAGTCAGCGAAAAGTGACCTTTGAAAACAACACAAAGCCTCCAAAACACTGGCTTATTTAAAGGTTGTTCTGCCATCTTCATATAGGAAAAAGATACAATCAACCTTTTCCTTCAGACCATGGCAAGCTTTTCTCTATCCCACAAGCATAGCCACTTAATCTAGAGATTGAAAAAGTGGTAGTTAAATGGGAATAGTTATAACCTAGAGACCTTCAAACATCACAACAATTTCTTTTGCTTAGGAGGATTAATGGCAGCGTTCTGAAAGAAACAGCGTTGTACCAAAGATGCCATTATCATGTGAGATCTAACTCGCGAATTAAGGGAAGGATCATAAATTTTAAGTGATTTGTCTAAAATATTATCAGAGCTACATGAACGAAGTTCAGTTTGATCAGGATGCAAGTGTTCGGCTTCTTCCTTTGTCTTTTGTCTACTCAGAATCTGCGATCGGTTTCGGAATTTGCAGCCTTCCCCCAGGACTTGTGGTACAATCCCGAGCAGTGGGTAGCGTGTTTGAGAACCACAGTTAGAGACACACATCTCGAGGGCGGTCCCCACTTTGGGAAGCAGGTTATTTCCCTGTGCCGGTCAGCGGGGACTTTCCTAAGCTGCCCCTTCCCCTGCAGAATTCTCCGCAGGCCTTGCCGGCTCCCGCCCTACGCGGTCGGGACGGGGCAGAGCGAGCTCCGTGCAGCAGCCGCCCTGCCCCGGTGTTTGCTGCTACCAAGGGAAGAAGGGCGGGGGACGCGGCATCGCATCGCCACTCAGACTCCTGGAAGCGGCGCGGGATGGCGTGTGCTCCACGTCCGCCTGCCTTCCTCCTTCCCTCCCTCCTTTCTTCTCTCCCTGCACACAGCAGCAGCTCGAGACGGAAGGAATCTGTCGAGAGGAGCGTCTGTTCCCAGGCAGACCAGGGCGAGTGAGCACATGGCAGAGGTGACTATGGCCGCGCCATGTTCGCTTCTTCCTGCCCCTCCCTTCCCCCCCTCCCCCCGGGCCTCGCCGGAGCGCGCCGCCGTTACCGTTCTGCGTGCGGACCGTGTCGCCGCTGGTCCGCTCGCCGAACACGGCCAGGGGCCCCTCCATGGCCGACATATTCCCGCCCGGGCGCGGCGCCACACGCACAGGGAACGGACGGGAGGGCGCGGAGCGGCGGGACGGCCGGAGCGACGCGAGGCACGCTGGGAACGCGCCCCCCTGCCAGAGGGGGCGGTGGGACGGGGCACGCCCCCTGGGGGCGGGGCATCACCCCGAACCTGCCCAATCCTGGGGCGCGGCGCCGCCCGGCCTCGAGCCGCGATTGGCGGGCGCGGCTGAACAAAGGCGCCG
>VXAC01005723.1:0-51942 GCA_013399225.1 Rhipidura dahli | reverse complement strand
CAAAGGCGCCGGGGGGGGGGGGGGGGGCCGGGGCGCTTCCACCAGCTTCTAGAAAGTGTCGCGGGCCCGGGCGCGCAGGCGCCGCCGGTGGTGTGGAAGGGAAAGGGTTCGCAATGGTGCCCGCTGCCCAGCACTGGGAAACAACCTGCTTCCCAAAGTGGGGATCTCGGCAGGCGTGTCTGTAACTGCGGTTCTCAGAGACGCCACCCATTGCTGAGGACTGTACCCCGAGTCCTGGGAAAGTCTTCCAATTCCGATACCGGCCTCAGGTTCTGAGATGGCTAAAGATGGAGAAGCTGCAGACCTGCTTCTTGGAGAAACTGAGATTTAAGCATATCTGATGATACTTTAGGCAAAACAATTTTAATGAGAATTACTTAAGTCATGACTGCGATTGCACTTGATAATGCCACCATTGGCACTGGCATTGTTTGGAGGTCTCTGAGCTGTAACTGTTTCCTTTATCCTACCACTTTTCAATGTCTAGGTTAAGCGGCTAGGCTTGTAGGATGGAAAAAAACTTGCCACAGTCTGAGGGAAAATTCTCAGGGAGAGATGGGGAAGGGGCAAGGGTCAGTATGGGCACGTAATGGGTGCAAATTTGTAGCGCATGGTGTGAACAGGCTTCTTGTATTTCAACAAACAGGTACCTTAAGGGGCCAGGCATGACGGCCACAGCCAGAGTTATGCCTGCCTCCTGCCGCAGTGTCCAGAGTTCACCTCTCAGGTGGTGCCAGGGTCTCTCACCAGGCCTTCAGCCTCCTTTCAACACAGTTTGCTCGTAGGTGCGTCATTAAATGCATTTTCAGGACTACATCAGTTAAATACAGCCCCAAAGTAGGGTTCCTGCGTGGTTGTGCTTGCAGGAGGATTCTTTGAGAAGGCAGAGAAGCTCTGCTGTACCTGTGTGCTGCAGGAGCTGTTGGAAAGACGCCTGAAACAGGATGGTGGTAGTTTTCCTAAATACTCTTTGTTGCTCTCACCCACTCCCCTTTCCCTTCCGCCCCTTGGACCCTCTTCCTTAAACCCCTTCCAGAAAACGCCGACCCAGTTTCTGGAGGCCGGCATTGCCTAAAGCCGTCTTTCCACGGGGAAAAGTTAAAAGATGATCTCCCGAGTCGGGGAAATGTCTTCTGCTCTATTTAGTGAGACGCGAGTGACACACGGGCACCCTTCTACGGGCAGCCGGCGCTGAGGGCGGCCCGGCCGGCAGACGGGGAGCGGCCCCGCGCTCGGCGCTCCCGCCCGACCCCGGCGGCGGCGGCCGGAAGTCCCGCGGCCGCTTCCGCGGGAAGCGCCGCCCTTCCCGCATGGCGGCGCCCGGGTGTCCCTGAGCTGAGCGGAGGGACGGCAGTGGCAGCCGCCCGGCGCCGTGCCCGGCCCGGCTCCCCATGGCGCTGAGCAGCCGCCTGCTGCTGGCGGCCGGTGGGCTCCGTGCAGCGGGTAAGCCGGGGCGATCCGGCGGCCGGGGGTCTTGGTGGTGCTGCTGTGCCAAAGATGAATTGTTTATACCTTGTTATTTGGTAGCGTTGTTTCTGGTTTCTTGTGTACTTCGCTTTCAGTGTTTTGTAAAGCCTTGGTCCTAGGGATTTCCTGGTCACGCCTGAGTTTGTATTTTATGTACGAGTTTAGAAACGGCGTTAGTATACTTGCCGTTCATCTCGTAAATTGGGGAAACAGGTCGAGGTCTTGTCATCCATCTATTAAGTGCTTAAAAAATAAAGGCAAGCTGATTTTGCCGTGCTGATTTCTCTAAGCTGTGTCATTCTGTACTGTATCCATCCTACTGTCTGCACTACATGTTTTTTTAATCTTTGGTGATTTTTTATCTGCTCTTCCTCCCAAGGTCTCCGTTTTGCATCAACTACAGCCAGTCTGAAAACTGAGACTGAAGTGGACACAAGTGAAAATGAGGTCGTTGCCCCAAACTTCACTAACAGAAATCCTCGGAACTTGGAGCAGATGGCCCTGGCTAGGAAGGAGCGTGGCTGGAAGACAACATGGCCAAAGCGTGAGTTCTGGCACAGGTGAGTCAGTAAGTCACTGCTAGAAATGAAGACTCCAAAAGAAAAAAAAAAACAAGACAAACCCAGAAACCCACATACAAAATGTGTAATTTGGGTTGCTGAATCAGTTATCACAGTAGTTTCCTAATCCGCAGGTGTCTTCTGTGTTCAGAAAACAATGGACTAGTAGCATGTGAAAGTCAGTATATGTGGTCAAGATTTTTCCATCTGTTATTAAGGCAACAGTAATGGGGCTTAAGCAACAGCTTTTTAACTCGGGATTCTCTTATTCCTGTGCTTACCATGCTTCACTGTTTCATTTGAGGCACCATAATAGTCTGGAGTTGTTTTATGCTTCTGGGTTTTGGTTTGGTTTTTTAAAGTTCAGTTTAAGCTGGCATTTCAAAGTCTTTATTTTGTTCTTGTGGGGAAAACCCCATCCAGTTTGTTCATACCACGAAAGCCGATACTGTCTCAGTACAATGAGAAATAGTTGCTCCTAACAAATAATCTATTGTTAAGTGTGGAAGCTTATGAGGTACTTTCTGCCACTTGCAGATCTCAAGAAGTTGTTACTCGCTGTGTCAGCACAAGCCTTTAAGGGACTGCATAGTGACCTTAAAGTTCCATTTCTGCTGGAGCAGTTCTCATCATACATCCCTGTTCCACATCGTGCAGGTGTACAGTGCTTGGTTTGGAGCGGTGCTGGTCTGAGGCAATGCAGGACTGTGGCCCTGAGTAACTGATGAAAAGTTGCTCTTGGAATTTCACTCTTCTGAACTGAGGAGTTGAATGAGTCGACACAGGCAGGCAGCAGGAACAGTCACAAAACTATGTCTGAAATGCAAAGAGTACATTTATTTTACTACCTCGCTAACTGGAGGATCCCAAAGCAACACCCAGGCAGAGGCACACAGGTGGGAAGGCAGGCATTGTTAGGCCCAGTCTGTGCAGGTGGTGGGCCTGCTGTTGGCACCCATTTATTAAGAGCATTTAGGTTTGCCATCATGCTGTGCTCTCTCCTGTGCTTTTTATGATCTCTGAGCTTTGATCTTGTGTCTGTCAAAACAGGGAGCTCAAGCACATCCATGAGTGTGCCTCCAAGTCTCTTCAGACACCTATGTTATCTCCACAGAGATTCTACTTCTCAAAAAAGAGGATAAACAGCAGTAGGCATAATCCATGGGGTTTCCCACAGTGTTGTTCTCCAGGCCTTGGCATTCTCAGCTGCAAGGTTACTTGAGTGAATCCTCCTCACCATTCTTCTGCTTTTAACCCTTTCCTCCCAACATGAGTCCTATTTTAAGTCTTAATAAGCAAAACTACAATATTATACCATAACCCGGTAAATTCAATTTTATTTCATAAAGGGAGTAATTTAAGCATTTGCCTGTGTTCTCTGGAAAAGACATTAGGATCCTGTGTTATTTCTTTCCTGCATTCAGATTACGGCTCGAGCGGACGCAGCATTACGTAGAAGCCTTTGTTGAGCGCCCTAATGGGGCTGTTGTGGTATCTGCCTCGACCCGAGAGTGGGCCATAAAGAGACACTTGTACAGTCCCAAGGGAGTAGCCGCGTGCAAAAACCTTGGCCGCGTAATGGCACAGCGCTGTTTGGAAGCAGGAATCAACTTTGTGAACTTTAAAGCCATTATCCCCTGGGAACACCACTGTGACTCGGCAAGTACCCATCTCCTTATTCCTTTGGCTCTCTTTTCCTTTTTAGGCATTAGTTTTACTTCTCTTCACCGTTAATTTTCTTATGTGGCTTGACAATCCCTCCTTGCAACACTCAGAAGGGCAACTTTGACAAGCTACAGTTCCTGGCATTATGCTGCTGTGAGGCCGTTAACCTCTGCCCCTCCATGTAACATCCCCACCGATTATTTCAGTGCTGCTGGATTTTTTCTTTCTTTATTTATTTTTTTATTTATTTGTGTCTATCTTTTAAACAAGATTCAGGAATTTGAGAAAGCTATGGAGGAGGGTGGTGTCGTTCTGCGTGAGCCACGAAGACTGTATCAGTAAAATGGAGATTGTTGGGAAGACTTTCCAAGGAATGAGGATCACTTCTTTAGGTTTGTGTACTGGCAGAGAGAAGGTCCAGAGCTGGACAAAGTTGGAATGTATCATCTTTTAATAAAATATTTTCAAATGGATAGAAGCATGCCATATTCTTTATTCTAAAATTATCAACACCTTTGGGGCTAGAATAAACTTACCATAGTTTAGCCTGACAGAATTTATTAAAAATTTAACATTTAAAAAATATATAATTTTTTTAATATTTGATTTTGTTTGTTCTAACCTGAATTCTGGAAATGCTTTGATCCCCATACACTGTCAGTCTAATCTAGCAAAATGTAGTCATTACGTGAATGTTGAGAACTGTGATAAAATAATGCAATAATCTTGGGGAAAAGATAAAATTCTTCTAACTCATCTTTGCACCTTTCTTGCAATCCTGAGATTCTAACTGCTTAACCACATGGATAGGTCCAGGAGGGAGGCTGCACAAATGCCTGCTGCAGGGAGTAAGAAGCGCATTCTCTCCCTGTGTTGGCGGTGTGCTGCAGGCTGCTGCTGCCAGCGTCTCTGCCCGATGGCTCGGCAGAGCTGCCGAGCATGACCAGGCTCTGAAATGCCCATCCTAGGCGTGTCTGCACCCCTGTGACAGGCAAGTTCAAGGAGGCCAGCCTGGTGGGTGCAGCTCATGTACCGGTGTCCCGGTGCTGTACCTGCTGCCTCGTGTTTGCAGGCTCTGGGGCCGGAGAAGGGAGCGCCTCGCTTGTGTGCCGGGCTTCAGCAGCCTGAGGGATAAGCCCGGCCCGGTTCTGGCATCTGTACTAAATCCTCAGCGTTCAACTGACATAATTGAAAAAACCACCGTTTTACTGGAGTTTTACCAAGTAGTTGGTTCGTAATAGTAACAACTCTCAGACAGTGATGGCCTCTGTGCGATCTGTATTTCCGGCAGACGCGCAGCGGGAGCTGTCGCTGCGCTCCCTGTGAGCGCGGGCTGTGCGGGGCGGCTCAGCAGCCTCTACGATTTCCAGCCTACACCTCACTGTCCTTTTCCGCCGCTCGGGTCACGCTGCGAGCTCCCGTGGTGCTGCCTTTCCCATCCCTTATTGCGGACCGGGCCCGCCCCGCGGGGCACGCAGGCGCGCCGGGCCGGGCCGTGCCGCGGGAGGGCGGCGATGGAGGTGGGCGCCGAGGGCTTTGCCCGGCGCCTGCCGCGCCTCAGGCGCCGCATCCTCCGCGCCGCCTTCGTGGGTGAGCGTCGGGGGCGTTTCGTCCGGCCCCAGTGCTGCCCTCGGCCCCCGCCCGGCCGCGCAGGGGGCGGCTGGCCCCTGCCCGACGTGGGGAGCCGGGTATCGAGGGGGATTGCAGCCGATAATGGCGCTGCTGCGCCCCGCACAGCGAGCGCTGAGGCGCGGGCATTCAGACAGGCAGCAGAGGCTGGAAAGGGAGCCCTGGCTGCGGTGCTGGCCTCGGCTCGGCGGGCTGGGGGCTTGGGGTGTTACGGGTTCGCGAAAGGGGCACGAACACAGCGCAGGGTGAGGCAGAGGCTTTTCCTGAGGGGCGTGGGGGAGGTGTCCCTGCCTCATCCTGCTAGAGGGGTGAGGTAGCTGGTGGTGTTACCCCCACAACCTTTTCTCTTGAGCTTGCTGCCGGTGGATTTGACAAAGGTTGCAATGAAGAGAAGTATTTGAGAGAGCCCTGTGCTCGTTCTGGTGAAGCACATGCCTCAAATTTCAGATTCTCTTGTGTTCTTTCCATTTCAACAGCCCTTGATATGGAGTTTACTGGCTTGCATTCAACTTCCCTACAAAATAACGAGCCCAGGTAAAGCTGTTGGACTTGAAATGTTGCTCTAGCCCTGTGAGAACGACCTGTGCAGAGCAAACCACTCTCCTTTCCCCAACTCTGGTTTTGTTCCTAGCCTGTTTGACTCCCCCGCTGAGCGGTATGTGAAGGCCAGGCAGAGTGTCCAGCGCTTCACTCTCGTTCAGCTTGGTAAGTGCTGCTTTGACACGGAAAGTGATTGCCCGAGGTCTTACAGGTAATTGATCTTCTGCAGGTGGCTCTGGCCTTAAATCACTCATTCCAGAGACATTTGCTTGTTGGGGTTTTTTTCCCCTGTGATATTTAACACTGTCATCTTTTTAATAAATAATGTAAAGTCAGGTGGGCTATATACTTTTTACTGGTCTAAAGTTGGCCATATTTAAGGGTTGCTGTTAAAAATACAAGGCTTTGAAATCACAGGGTGCAAGCAAGAAGCATATGATGGCAGCTCCTGTTCAAAGCTGTGTCATTTGATAATACAGTGCAGGATGAGGAGGGGGACTATGAGGAAAATGAAGGCTGCTATTTCTGTTGTTCCTAAAATAACAAATCAGCACGAGAAAGGGCCTGTGGAAGAGGGTTGTTGACAGTTAAGAACCAGTAAGGAGTCAAGAAGCCAGCTCGAAAACAGTTTGAAATATTGCTCCAAGTCTTGGAGTATGTTAAGACCTTAATGTGCCTTTCAGGGGTTAACAGAAGAAAAAAAGAACCTGAGAAGCAAAACACATGTTTCAGTCCTCTGTGGTGCCCAGCTTGTTCCAAACATCTTTGTAGTGTAGTTGGAGCCACAAACTCAGCTGTGTATGCACAGTCAGAGAGTCATCACCAACTCACCTCTTGCCCATTGCTCAGTCTATTGTTTAATTCAGACTTGACTCCTTTTCCCACATAGCAGTAAAAGCTTGTCCTGTTCAGCTCTCAGGAATCCAGGGAGTGGCCCAGCAGTTGGTGCTAAGATTGGCACAGTGAATTCCATCCATGAATGGAAAGCATGTACTTCTTGAGGGGTTCCCTACATCCCTTATCTGATTTGCACACTATCTGTAGACATCCAGCTAAACACTGCCATCTCAGTAGAGGTTTCTTTCTTGCAGGGCTGGCAATATTCTCGAAGGAAAATTCAAACAAGTAAGTAAAAAAGCAGTTTTCCATTGCAGTGAAGATAGTGCAGTAGAGATTTTATACATAATTGCCTTTGGGTGGGGTTATTTCTTGTAATTATCTTCTAGAGATATTTTTCTTTTCATTTTAGGTATGTGGTGCATTCCTACAACTTTTTTCTCTTTCCCTCAACACTGGGATTAAGGGATATCGAATTCACCCTCTCTGCATCTAGTATTCAGTTCCTGTCTCATTATGGCTTTGACTACAACAAGGTATGTAATCTCTCTGCCACAAATGCAGAACAGAAGAAATCTGTGGAACTGCAGAAGAAATTAGGATTAATATCCCTAAATGTGAGGGTTCTGGGGTAATAGTATCTTGCTAAACTATGAATGCATCATGCAGTTCATTGTCAACGGAGGGGTAGTGAGTGCTGTTTTTTTCTGAACTAATGTAAAGGCAGTAACCACATCCTTGGCAGCCTCAGACAGATTGTCCTGCCTCAAAAAAACCCCAAAAACCTATCTGTGGTGAGCCAAGGATTTACTAAACAGACCCTGGTGGATGTCTTTGCTATTCATGAAGGCGCAGAAGTATCAGTTTACCTGCCTCCTGTGTACTGCCACAATTCCCATTAAATTCAGACTCTCTCATCCCATAAGAGTACTGTTTTGCAGTTTTGGGCAGGAAGCATCTGACATCTTGATGCTTGGAAGTGTCTTATAAAAGGAAAGGTAAAAACAGAGCAAAGAAATTAATTACAGCTGACAAATATCCATTTCTTTCCTCCAAACCTGTTGGATTGCCTACAGCTTAATTGTCCTGACTGACCTGCTAATTCTCTAATGTGCTGTGAGAAAAACCAGGGGAATGTAATCAACCTAGCATTTTCTCTCCCCTCAGTTCCTGAAAGATGGAATCCCATACATGAATGAGGTACAGGAGAAGGTCCTTAGGCAGCACCTCTTAGCAGGTACCTGGACAGTCTGCAGGTGAGCACTTTTCAGAGAGGTGTCTCCTCAGTACTGACTGTGTTCATGGCTCAGCTTCACTCAGATCACATTTTGTAGAAACACTGCATGGTCTGAATGCCTTGCCTGGCAGCTGTTCCAGCATGCCGTGGTCCCTGAAGGAAGATCACTATCACAGGATATATAATGTAGAGAACTGGGTGCATGTTGGGAAATGAAGCTTTTGCATTCTTACAGCAAGGCACAAGGCTTCACCTGTAAAGAGCATTTCTTACACTGCCTCTTTCCTCTCACCCAGCACTAGTAATGCAGACAAGGATGTCCTGAAGAAAGCTATTGATGAAGTGACCTCTTGGATAGCTGCAGCAAAAGAAGAGGATACTATGATTCTGCAGGATCTGAATGGTATGAAACAGTGCTTAGGCACCTGTGGGCTCTGAGTGGCTTCATCAGTTCTCCTGAATCTCTGAGGCTGCTACTGTCCCTTCTTATATTAAATTGCTCCGTTGAGAGGGAAAGCACCAGTGCCCATCCTGCCTTTACAACTCTTTACCCTAGTTTATACCTCAGCTCCTGTCAGTTCATTTCTGGGCTCTGCTTTTCTGCTCTGTTGGGTGGTGGGTGTTTCAGAAGCAGAAGTGGATGTCTGGATGCTTGGAGCATTGACTTTGTGCTTCTTCTGAGCAGTGGCTGGAGAATTTGCTAGAGTTGTTGCTCTGAATCAGGATAACCTTTTACGTGTTTTAAATCCTGGGTGATCTAGTTTTTTGTTTATTTTCTTCCCCTTCTTTCAGAATTTAGTCCCTCTCAAGTGGACTAGCAGGGAACCCCATAGAGATACATACATGCCAGTGGGAATAAACAGGCCACTTACCCCCTGTGTTAGGTTTTGGGAGCCCTATAGCAGAGTTGAGAAACTTCTGTGCTGACTAGAAGGACAGGGAATTTTTGCAGGGAATAATTTGTGGGTTTACTCATAGAACCCAAAACTTAATCTTCTAGGTCAGGGAATAAAATGTAGAAAAGTTTAGGAAGAACAGAGTATTCAAGGCTTTGTCTGTTGATGTTTATTTGCAGAGTACGCAATAGGAGGGGTGGAGACTGTGCTTTTTATCTGCTTTGTCAGCTAGATGGGATATGGATATTTTAATGGAGTCTGGCAATGGTGAGCACCTGTGATAAGAAAGACATTTATTTAAGCAAGCAAGAAGACTGATTCAGGTGTCTCTTTTAATGCTGTTCAGAAAAGGACTGGGTTAGTTCCCTATCAGCTGTGGGGGAAAATGCATTGGTACCCCTTGTGTCTTTGGCTTCTGGGTCTGTTCCTCTGAAACTGTCCAAAACCAGACAGTGTCTTTTTCAGAGTAGGAGCCTTCCTCCCTCTTCAGTTAGTCTTTTGCTTTCCTCCATGTCCTTACAAAAGCTCATTTGTCTGAAATTTTCACTGTGACTTTTGGGAGTTTATTGTGTTTTGGTTTTTTTTCTCTGTTGTTTTGTTTTGGTTTTTTGTGTGTGTGTGTCTGTGTTGTTTTTTGTTAGCTTTGTTTTCTTTCTGTCATGGTGTATGGTAATATACCAGGATCATATGCTGAGAAATATTTTTCTATACATTGGGGGAGAAACATGTGGTCAGTCTGTCTGTCTAGAAGAATGATATGTTTTCCTTAATAGGCTTGCCTGCACCTCTGAAGCTTTCACTGCCTTTTTTTCTTCCGTGTCACAGGCTATCATGTGCTTGAAGTTCAGCTGATTCTGAGGCAGGCTCTCGAAAATGTTTGGACAGAGCCTCTTGGAGACAAGAAGGTGAGATAGAAATGTGAACCTTTTAAAAAGAGGATTTCTCTCTAGACAGATAGGACTGGCACTCTTGCAGGGAGTTTGAAATGTTGCTTGTGCTTTTAATGATAGGGTCAAGGAGGAGAAGAAGACAATGGTGAAGGAAATGTTGATTGTGGGATCCTAAGAAAAGGGATACAGAAAACTGAGCAACTCTGGTTGCTGTTTGTCAGCCACTAAGTCCCTTTAAATGGAAGTGCTTGTGCTTGGAGCACTTCTGGAGGCACCCTCTCTGTGTCTTCAGACTTTTAATTAGGTCTCTTCTTCAATAACTCCACAAGAATGTACAGTTTTAGCATGTTTTGTGGTTTTTCTTTGTTTACTTCTGCCATGAAGTTGCTTTGCAGACTTTTACTCTCTGCGATTTGCTGTTTTGCTATTTCCTAGTGTTATTTTATGTTTGGTGCAATATTTCATGTATTAAAACTATGGCTGTGGACTTTCTCAAACCGTGGTTATGATTATGATACCAGTCAGTTGCTTAAAATTAGCTTACAGAAATCTTTTTTTTTTTTTTTTGCATTAGTTCTGATAACCAATGTCTTCATAATGTCAGATTTACCCAGCCTTCTCATCTGAAGCATTGCCTTTGGGGACTCAGCTTGTATGATTGCTGTTTGTTTCTGGGTTTTTGGTACCATGAACTTACCATATTGGTATCAAGTTAAATGGAGTTAGGTTCATTTGTGCTCAGAAAAACCTTTTGGTAGGAGTCATCCTCTTAAGTAGAGAAGCACTAATAAGGCTCACTTTGTGCAGGCCTGTTTAGTTACTGGAGCACTGATCTCTATATAGAAGTGAGAAAATCCCGAGGGTCCCAGGGGATGCAGTTTTTCCTGTCCTTCAATGCCTTGAAGCTGAACTTGACCTCAGCATTATTGAACTCCAGTTAAGTAATGAACTAACATGGGAGGCTGAGATACTCAGTGATTGTTCTTTTCAGGTAATGGTAAAAAAAGTGAGTCCAGAGCATCGTCAGCTTCTGGAGAACTCTTCTTACGACCACTGTCAGAAAAAGCTCATTCTCCTGTCTGCCCGAGGCTTCACCAACCTCTTCCAGATACTTGTGAAAGCCAAAAAGGTAAAATGCCTTAACCCTACTCTCATTTCTCAGCTCATTTTAATTTGCTGTGTTAAATGCAATATTAAAGATGCTGGTGTTACGGTTCAAGTCACCATCTAAGAAAGCTGAGCAGATTCTTGCCTTTTGGGCAAGCTGTGCTTTTCAGCATGTGACAGACCAGTTATTGGACCATGTGGACTATTGGTCTGACTTTGTGTGGAAATTCTTACATTCTGTATGCAGCTTATTAAATGGCTTTCAGCTTTACAAGACTGTGGGTGATGTGCAGCAAAGCCTGTCCCTTCCCTTGTGAGTGAGCATATAAATCTGATGGCTGGAACATTGTTCAGCTGAACTGAGAATCCACCTGGCTCCTTAGGTCTACTGAAAATAAAATGCTGCTGAGACAATACCCTCTCAGAGAGTCCATAAGTCTGGTTTCCTGAATGACTCCTGTGTGAGCGTGTGTGGATGCTGTCTGCTGGAGGAAAGGACTACTGCTGTTGGGTGTGCTTGCATTGTTTATCTGTGAGTTCTCCTCAGAAACGTGCTCCAATGGCTATTATGTTTCCATTCCTCCTGTAGCCCCTGGTGGGACACAACATGTTTATGGACCTTATGCATCTTCACGACAAGTTCTACAGGCCCCTCCCAGGTACTGCTGTGCGTAGCTGCTGTCCCGGGCTGCTGCCTTTGCCCTGTGGGTGGAACAGGAGGTGAAGTGGCCATTTGTCACCACAGACACCTGCAGGGTTTAGCAAGTAGCAGGGCTGGTTGCTTCTTCTGAGCTCCTGATGCTGGAGAGTGCAGTGTAGCCTGCTGTCACTTCTCTTTCCTATTACATTGCGATACCATTGGCTTTTCCCCAGTTTCATGATCCCTTTTTCCACATGTGTTTTGCTTTCAGAAAGCTATGATGAGTTTAAAAGGAATATTCACAATCTGTTTCCTGTCATCATAGACACCAAGACTGTAGCAAAATCTGTGCAGAAGGTGAGATGCACAGGTCTTCTTGTTTCAAGTTCAAACTTCTGTTTTACCCAAGAGAGGGGATATCTTTCCTCAGTGCCCTTTGGTTACAGAACTGCAGCCAGTTCTCATTGTTGCCTTGGGATGTTCTAATTTTAGATTTAATTTAACAAATTGGCAATGCAAGTAATTGAACTCACCATAAGGTCTGTCTTGGTTGGTTTTCTCATACATTCTTCTTTTATAGAAGTGTCTGTTTCCTCGAGTATCTAGTCTCTTGGAAGTGTATGCGGTTCTGTGCAGGTAAGTGGTGGGCAATAGAGCTTTCAGCAATCCCTGTGTCTTCTTTGGAAAGATACTTCATAGTCAGCCATTTCCCATGTTCATACTTTCCCTCCTCTCAAATGTTTTTCAATTGGACTCTTGTCTTTCTAAATTTAAGAACAAAGGATTTGCACATCTTTCTTATAAAGTAATTGTGTAGTAAATTATTTGTGCTAAGTCACTTCTCATATTGAATCACTATTATTTCCTTGGTCACAAATATGGTTTGCAGACAGCCGTACATGCAGCTTGAGAACTATGTTGCTTATGTTATGTTATGTTCTGAAATGAGTAATTCAGTTCTTGGTGAAAATACATCCTAATTTCAAATGTCTGTCCTAAGAGAGGGCTGCACTAAGCCCAAAGCAGTAATTAAATACAATGTTCAAATGGAGCATGTGAGTAGATATTGTGTTATATATAGTCATGATGTGGTGGGAGACTTATTTCACACTTCTTTTGTGAATTAATATTTTCCATGTCAGTTTTGCTAAGGAAAGGAAAATTTTGCCTGTTTCCCATTTCTCTCTGCTCCCAAGAAGGAGATGCAAAATTAATATATTTTTAAAAACAGTACTGGGATTCTGAGGTTTTGTTTGTTTGTTTATTAGCAATTTCAGACTGCATATTCTGGCTGTTTGTTCTTTCTTTCATTCCAGTCATTCTAGGGGTATCCTCCAGAGTTCCCCATTCAAATAGAACCATCTAGTCAACCCCTTTCCCTGTAGTTTTATTTCTGCTTACGTTGTTTTTTGTATGCAATTAGACCAAATTTGCTGCTTACAAGTTTTGAGTGAGGCAAGAGACAAAGGAAGTATTTAGGAATTAGTTTTTAGGAAGAAAACTGGTAGATAGTACACAAGTATGTATTTTGGCCTTTTCATAGAGGCCTACCAAAGTTCCTTTTAAAGTCTCCAGTAGCTTTTTCTGAAATGAAGCTATAGGTCACTAGAGAACAGTAACTTTTCTCTGACATACTGAGGAAAGACCAGAATCTTACAGATCAACTTGTCTTCAGCAGCAACCTAAATCCCAAAGGTCCACCCTGCCCTGTGATAGCTCTTGCAAGTGGCTGCTCAAGATACGGTAAGTTCTTAAGTGCATCTTCAAGGTCAGATAGATCAAAGGAGGTTTGTTTTACTCTCTGGATGTCCACATGCAAAGCATGGGAGAATGGCAGTGGGTCTGCTGAATTTTCCCAGAGCTGCTGATACACATTTTTGTCCAGACCCAAAGGCTGGCCTCCTGAGATGTGTGTTCTGCATGTCCCTGATAGCTGCTGAGGGTAATGCAGGGCAGGTTTGCATCGTGCTGCTGGCACTGACAGCATTTACACTGTGTTGGGCTGAACTGAACCTGACTTGTCTATGAAGAGTCAGCAGCCCTTAGAAGGGGCAAGGGGAGTTGGGAAACAGCTCTCTTAGAAGGGAAAGTAGAAGGAGCTAATGGCAAAGTAGCAGGAGTAGCTGGTGTGTAGGGTGAGTGAAGCCTGTGCAAGACGTTGTGTCCAGGACACTGTGTGATACAGGCTATGAGGTAGATGTTTTCTGGCTTCTCCTGGCAGCATTGTGTCCTGCAGCACAGGGCCTCCTGTGTTTTGAAATGGCTCCCATATCATTAATGACACAGATGACACAGTTTGGTTTAGACTTTCATAAAAGTTACAATATTTTAATGTGCGTCTTTCTAAGCTTTTCAGACATTCGTGTAACTGCTGCCTTTTTTTTTTTGGTGGTGTTTTAAAATGCACGCTAGAAGCACAGACTTTTTACTGAGTGTAAAGTTTTCAGTGTGAGGAGGGAGACAGAGCTGAGGGGAAGGGGAAAAGAACATCCAGAATAGTGGATATTATGAATTAGGATTCTGCACTGCAGCAGTTTTCACAACATGCTAAATGTGGCTACTTCTTGGTTTTGTTGGACACTTACAGCTGAGAAGAAATCTCCTCATGAGGCAGGCTATGATGCATTTCTCTGTGGTTCAGGTAAAATGCTTCTTAAAAACTCCATCAGAGTTTGTCTTGGGATTTGGCAATCCTTTCCTTCTCTGTACATCTATTTGATGCTAAGAAATATTTGTTTATATACAGTCTGTTGCTCTTAGTAACTTAGCTGCACTTCAGTGCATTTTTGCTTTCTATGTATTTAGCTCTGTTTCTCTAGCTTTGTTCTAATGCCACCTCATTATTCCTTTTCCCAGTTCTTCTGATGTCAGCTCATTTGCTACTGTGCAGATCCACAGAGTGAGTAATGTTTAAGTGATGACTGAAAATTGCGTTACATGGATGGGTCTTATGGAAAACAGTCTTCCATTTGCTCTAGCTGACTTTTTTTGTTTCGCAGGCTTGCTTTCCTTTTGGACAAAAGACAGTGTTATTGGAAATGTCATGTTCTAATTAGATTTTTATTTTATAAATCTGAAAGTAGTAGTTTTATGTCAAAGCTGACATTTTAAAAATGAAATCAGGGGCCATGTGATGGCTCAGAGGTTGGGAAATGACATTATGACTTCTTTATTCTTGAACGAGCTCTCTCAAGTTCAGTTCACTTGGGTAAGGGTCAAATAATTTTCCGTTAGTTTCCATTTTCGAAATCTCTGTGAATCAGTGCCTTCAGTTAAGTTCCCTCCCATTTTCTTGCAGCTTTTTGACTTCTCTAGGAAGATACTAAGATCTGAAATATCTCTTTTGTCACTAGTTGAAGAGCTTGACACTGTGTAGCAGTGCAGCACTGGAGAAACAAAACTTTGTTCTCTTTTGTTTTCTGATTTAGTGATGCAGTGGAGGCTGATCCTTCTTTCTCGCAGTATCTCACCGTGTTAGCTGAGCATGTGAACAAAGTGAATTTCATCCGAGGTGGTGTTTCAAGCATTGTGCGTATGAATTGCAGGTCTGTGACCTGTTTGTGGGGTGCATAGGTCAGTAGCCTAATTGATGGCTTCATTAGAGGAGAGGAATCCACTGGTGCTGGGGCCCACCTTGGGAGAAATTGTCATCATAGAAGTGACACAGTGAACCTTTTAAAATGTCCAGTGAGTTGAATTTCTGCTTCGTGAAATGCATTGATACTTTTATTCTATAAGATGGCATTAGTCAGTTTACATTGCTGTTTCTCAGGTAGTTTCTCCATGGTAGTCAAGACAGGTTGCTTTTATGATGATATTTAGATGAATCTTGGGGCAAAAAAAATTTACACCAACAGCTGTATTATACAACCTGTCATTTATTTGTCATGTTTTGCATATCTTCTGATTATATTAGTAGTGCCTCTGTAGTACTTCAAAATTCATATATGTCTCAATAGTGTCCATTTTCCAGAATTTTTCTGGGGAAGATGTTCCCAGCCGTCATCCCCCTGCCTTGATTGTTCATGTCCGAGGCTGGCCAGGGCTGACCGAGAGACAGATTTACCAAGAGTTTAAAGCTCGTTGTCGCTTTGATGTCAGACGGCTTTCAAAGAACCAGTTCATTCTGCTCTCCAATCAATACAGGCAGTAAGTGATCAGAAACTCCTAATTTTCAGTCCTTTGTTCCCCTGATCCAGGCCTTCGTCCCACCCTCTCTCTGCTGTGACAGCTCTTGGACAGAAATTCCTGCCCTGAGCTGTGGGATGCTGCAATCAGCCTGTGGGCTGAGGCTCAAGCCGTGCTTTCATTGCAGCGTCAGGCTCGTCCTGCGGGATTACAAGCACCACCCTCACCTGCAGGTCTCCGTCTATCGCCACTGGAGGCACTCGCCGAGCGTGAACTGCCTGCTGCAGTGAGTTGCGGGAGCACGGGAATGGGGAGAGGGGGAGCGTTCCTTCCAAGTCCGAGGCCCCGGCACAGCAGCAGCCTGCCACGCGTTTGCAGTGTCCTCCTGCCAGCCCTTCGGGGGAGAGTGTGGCTCCGAAGCAGGTTTGCTTGCTGACTGCTGGGTGGCTGCTCGTGAGCTTTCAGCCCTGGGCAACTGGACTTTAATCTTGATCATGGTTAATCTGGGAGTGTTAAACTGTGGATAGCACAAAACTACCTATGTGCTGTCAGACAGGTGGTAATCTTAATGAACTGTAAGACAGCCCTAATAGGCTTGATGAGAGGGAGGCAGAACCTCAGGTGTGGGATGGATGTGTGTTTTTTTCTACAGCCGAGTTGAAAGCTTGGTAGTGGGAGGGAATTCCAGGTTCAAAGTGCATCCCTCTTGTGAGGTGGTGACAGCGATGCTCATGAAGGGTGAATTTCTGGCTTGACATGGTTTGGAAAAGAATCTAAGGGCTTAATAAATACAATTAAGCCGTAAGTATAAGTAGCCTCACAGCATTTTTTTATTCTTGTCCCTTAGAATCTCTGGCATTGTGGCACTGTGGTCTCTCTTGGCCTTTGCACTTGGAGGAAATTCTAGCTGTTGACTCCAAAGGACTGCTGTAGGGATGAGACACGAGGAACGCTGATCTTACTTCTTGTGTTTGTTTTGTTTTGTTTCATTCAGTAAAATATGAGAAAAAAATGAATAAAAAACTGCCAAAACTATCAATACTGTTTGAATTGTTTTCTTGGTAATGTGTTTTTCAAAGAGGGTGTGTTGGTTTGAAAGTTGTTGTATTTTGTAATCTGCTCAAAGCATCATCTTCTCCTGAAGAGGGAGATGATTGTTTCAATGCCTAATTTACTTTGGTCCTGTGTAGGCTCTTCAGAGCTATTCATACCCTCAGCTTGCTCCCAGTGCTGGTGCTTGCTGCATAAAACACATATCTGATAAAGTTCAGGAAGTTATGAAATGAAAGATGCTATTTTTAGCTTCAGTTGTAAAGCAGGGGAAATGTCACTCTTTACCAAATGAAAATGGGCAGAGTTGATGGAGAAACCACTCTTGGGGCTCATGACAGATTCCGGGGAATAGTAAATAATTTGCAGTGCTGTCAGTGCAGTATCAGATAGTGGTATTTTCAGTGGCAGTGTGGCTGAGGTTTGACACAGATAAGTGAAATTTATCAGGTTCCAATTTGTGGAGTATACAGAGGTCAGGTGAGTCAGCACACATTTGTTTGCTTCTAGTGCACAGCATGGGAGCAGTGCAAAGTAGCATGAGACATGCTTTGTGGACCAGTTTCTCTTAATATAGCTGGAGTATTTGTCAGTCCAGGGACTTTGGTCTTCAGAGATTTTTCTTAATAATCTCCTTCTCTTCTTAAAAATAACCTGTTGATCCAGGGTTTCCATAAAATGGTTCCTAGATGTCATTAGTCACACTGAATTGGATGGGGCCCATGATCACCTTAATAGGCAGAATCTACCTTTAATTGACTGTAGCATGGGAGTTGCTGCTGGGGACCTTAAGGCAGCAGCAGGGCACTGCCATGTGCCTGAAGATGATGTGCTTTCTGCTGCTGGGGGCCTGCTGCTCTGCTGCTCTTGAGGGGAGAAGGGCAGCACATCTTCAGATGTGGTTCTCAACTTCTGCACAGCTTGTGCATTACAGCTCTTGTTTCACCAACAAATTCCTACAAGACAAGTAACTGACCTCTTGAAGACCTTTTTTATAACCCTTCAGTGATGGGGTTCTCTGTCACAGTGTTCCCTCAAGTGCCAGTGTGCTCCCTGTTTATTCTGTAATGTTAGTTTGTCTTTTAGCATCATTAGAGACTCCCCTTGTGTCAAGGAGAGCACTATTATGTTATGTAGGTTTAGGAAGATTTCCACTGGGTGTTAGATACAGTAGCATGTGTTTTCCCATAAAAACACTCTTCTTGGCTCATGATCTGGGAAATGTAATATCCTTGTTCTCTAGGGTCTGGATTCAGCTAGCTATTTAAATGCGGGGAAACAAAGCCTCACTTGCATCTAGTCTTTACAGCCTGGGGATCATGAAGATCCAGATGCTGTATGAGAAGCCCAGCATTTTTTAAGGGACGATGCAATTTGAAGGAACAAAGAAATGGTTCTGTGTTTAAATTCTATTCCCTTCCTCCCATTTTCTTCTCAGAGTGGCACACAAATAATGAATCAGCTCCCTGCAGTGCTGTTCTCCCTCTTGGTTCACTCTCTAGAGAAGCACACTTCCCCATGAAGAAAAGTAGAGATCCTCTCACCCTCTTTGGAGAAAAAGCCTATGGGTCTGACCATGTTTTCCATTCGAAAGAGACAGACACACCTCGTGGCAATGGAGTGTAGTGAACCTAGAGACTTGGTCTTCCTGCATTACAAGTGGGAGAAATAAGTAACAACTGCTGTAGAGCTACTAGATATTCTTAGTATAAATCAGTTAAGTTTACATGCAGAGTAAAAACATGAAGAAATTAGAGTGAGTTGAGTATGTTCTGATCTTCCAAGGAAAGACTTTACAGAAACAAGTTGCCTGTTCCTAATAATCAAGGGTCACTCGCTGCTCAGAGCCTCTTAAAGAGCTCATTGAGATGTTGTGGCAGTCGAGTCCAATGAAATGTGTTAGCTGGGGGCTAGTCAAAAAAATCAGAGGAGAAACATTTGGCTGTGGGAACAGAAATTCCAGTTTTTCTGAGCAGCTGTTGATCAAGACACAAATTTCCTGAACATGTCAATCTGGCCATTCCTACCTCACCTGTTGCTTTTGTTCCAGACTAGGGAATTCTCACTGATTGAAGTTGGAAGTATCCAAAGTATTTCAGGTTATACCTGTTCCTGCCTCTCTCCTGCAAGGAGTAGGCGATAATTGAGATTCTTGTGAGGCCAATTCATGGTGGTGCAACCTGACTTCTAACTCTGGCCCTGAAGAGGTGCATGTCAGAGCTTCTGAGTTGTTCTGAGGGCTGGCAGCTCAGAAAATCAAACCTGTCTCCCTTCGACAGTGGTAAAACCACAGCAGAGTCCAGAGCAGCAGTTACAGCACACCTGCCTCTTGGCACTGTGAGAAAGTTGTGCTTTAGCTGCAAGGCTTGAAAGGGTAATTCCAACCCTCAATGAAAAAAATTTGAGTTAAAATTCAAGTTGTGAAGGTGTACACTAAAAATATAGCCTTGCAGATGGAACACTGCAGATCAGAGTATATTTAGTTACAAGAAAAATTTGATTTTTGATACATTGACTTTTTCTCATGTGCTCAAGATTAAATACGTGGGTTTTGACATAACATCTCTACTCCAATGAGAAGGCACGGAAAAGGCAGAACTATCTCTAAATACTGCTCTGTTCTTGCTGCTGCTCATGGCTTCAGAGGTGATATGCCAGATTCCCACTGGCTCTGGAGGACAGTAGAGCAGGATTTACCTCTCTGAAAAGACACTTCTTCCATATAGCAGAAAATTCTATATAGTTCTATGTTTTCAAATGGTGTGAATCAACAGTTCTTAACAATATGCTTTCATTCAAAAGACATCATAGCAGAAAACCTTGGAATGGTGAGGTTGCAGATGTCTTGCTGGATGAATAAAGTGCCACAGCCTGGTGCCAAGTGCCAGCACCACTCAGCCCCTTGGTGGGAGGTTTCCTCATGAGCCAGAACAGCTCTGGCTGTGTTGCAGCACCACAGCTGGGTCAGAACTTTGTGTGCTGATGAAGCGACGGACACAGTTTCCATATGCCTTAGACATGGGAAAACCCTGCTGTGCAACTGCTCTGTTAACACATTTTTGTGGTGTTCTTTTATATGCAGCAGCAAATCTGACTTTTATTTTCTGGTTTTATCTCCCTTTTTCCCGTGGCTTTTCCCGACAGCCCCTCTCCACTGGTTGCTGTAGTCTCCAGCACTGGAGAACTGCCCCAGGAAGGCTAAGTGAAGGGGCAGTGCATGAAATGCCCTGGGTGTATTTCAGCAACCCTTATGCTTAAGGAAAAGGGGGTGACTGTACCCACAAGGGACCCTTGGAAGGGGAATGTTGCATCAGCCCAGTGCCCTCTGAAAGGCATCTCTGTAAAGGCCACGCAGACCAGCGATGTTGGGGAGAGCCCAAATTTGTGACCCCTTGTTTTGCTGGAGGTGTGGCATGGCTGGCACCTGTGCTGGCTGTCCTGCAGACCTGTCCCCACACATCCCCAGGAGTGCTGGTGGAGAGCGACCCACACGGGTGTGTGTCAGTGCTGTGTTACAAAAGCTGTGGCTGAGCAGCGGGGAGGGAAGCAGGACCTGTGTCCCCAGAGACAGGTGGAGCTCATGGCACAGAAGATGGCCAAGGATTGCTGTGGTGCATGGACTGGAAGGAGCACATATGCAGGCAGGGGTGGTGGAAAGATTTTTTTCCAGAGGCCCCCAAGGAGCCATGAGTTTGTTGCAAGGCAGGAGGCCATGAAAAAGTGGAGGAGTTGTAGTTGTCAGGATGCACAGGGGACAAGGGAGAGTTTATGGCCAATGTCTCACCCCATGCTTTCTCTTGCTGCAGAAACTACCTTGTTCAAGCTCGTGGTTTTAACTGGTTTTAACAAAAACAGTGCTCAAGTATTATGGGAGTGCCTTTGGGCTTCCCTTCTGGGAAGAAGCTTGGCATAGTCCCAGCTCTGAGAGGTACCTGGGCTGGGGTTGCTCCCTTTTAAGCACAGACACAATATGCAGAAACACTCCCACCTGACATTCAGACCCCTGCCCTTCAGCTTGGGCAGAGGAATGAGACCCATATCCTCAGAGAAGTGGATTCAAATCCCATCAGCATCCTAACAAGAAGGTGAGTAGCTGAATCCTCTTGGAATTTCTCCCCAGCCAGAGGAGCACATAGAGATAGACAGATGTTTCACCAAAGGTAAGGTGAAGATGGGACTCCTGCACTGCTTCCCCCCCATGGAGGACAGCCAAGGACCCCCTCCAGACACCGAAGTGATCAACACTCATTCTCCCATTTCTGGAGATGGGTGTGTTAATCCATCAACCTTCCACAGCCAAGCTTTAAAAGAAAATGCCAACAGCAAGTGTGTTGGCAAAGAGCCTCATGTCAGTGATGTAAGTTAGGCTGGCTTTTAAAATACCTGTGGGATGGAAATCTGTGAAAGGTAATAGCTACTATGCAGGAGAAACACATGGTGCCCTGGCAGAAACACATCCAGTTAAAAAGGAAAGTAAAAAAGAGTGCTATTAAAAACTTAAAGACAGCTTATTAAACATCACCCAGGCACATACAAATTGAGGAAATCTTAAAGTACTTTTAAGTTTGGACCTCGTCCACCTACTAACATTCCTGGAGTTTACCTGGGTTTATAGGCAGTGGAAGAGTAATCTGCAATCCTCATTTTTAATTTTGTAGTATTACAAACTATTTTACTTGCCCCATAAAACTTGTCACTAGTGTTTGGACAGATCTGTCACATGTTCTGACCTTGCTTGAAAAGGCACTGCTAGAAATTCCTGCTTTGCCTCCAGCTTCTGGTTAACAAAGGTTCAGCTGTCTTAATTTCTCACCATTTAGCAAGATGCTTGCTTACAAGTGCAGCCAGCCTAGCCAAAACAGGCAGTCATACTCTCTGGAACTCATCTGTCCTGTCCATGAAACATGTACAACTGACTTTGCCATTCCTACATAAATGTGAGGATTTGCAAACCCACAGGCTCCCACAGCTGCCTGCAGTGCTCAAAATTTGCCCCCTCCCCTGGGATGCAGGACAGAAGCAGCTTGATGTAATTGTTCCACAGGGCCACTGGGTCATGGGAAGCAATGCCACAGGAGACATGCTGGGCTCCTGGGCCTCCCTTGGGGTCCTACAGCCTCCAGAAGCTGGGCAGTCTCCAGGGGATGGACTGGGTCTGGCTGCTCAGTGAGGGGTGTCTGGGGGCTCTCTGCAGCCAGAGGCACCCCTGTGAGGGGGGATGCTCTTGCTCCAAGGCCTGCATTGATGAATGTCCTAAATGTACCATAATTTGACACAAGCATAGTGCATGGTGATGGAGGAACAGAACTGCAACCAGCGCTCTTCCCAATTCCACAGGCACCTGTCACCATGTTTAGACTCCCAAGTAGTTGTGCAGTCTGGCTGGCACCTCTGGTTTCACACCTGCTCCTTGCTGAGCTTATCCTCCTTTGTCTGTGTGCTTCCAGGGGTGTCACTGCTGAGGGAGACACCGGGAGGAACAAACAGTGCCTGTCAGTGGCTGCTGGCTCATGGTGGGCTTACACTGAGCAGGAGGCAGGGCTGTGGCTCCACAAAGCATTGCCCCATCCCCTTGCTGCAGGCAGCTCCCAAGGAAGATGTGCTTACCTGTCAGTCATTTCTACAAGTATTTGTGCTAGAGCAATAGCCACAAGCTCCTGGCACACATGCCAGGATTAGCAGCCTCATTGCTGGCAGGGCTAGAGGACCCTGACCCTGAGACTGGCTAAGCTGGCCAGAGCATGGTGCTGATAACACCCAGCCTGTGGGCTCAGTCCCTGTACAGGACATTTACTTGAGAACTGGACTGGATGGTCCTTGTGGGTCCCTTCCAACTCAGGATATTATGTGAACCTGTGAACCTGTGAACCCTGTCCCCACCCTTTCCTCCCAGTTGTTGGCCTCCAGTACATCCCAGGAGCAGCAAGCACTGGAGACAGATGGGCTTTGCTCCTCAGCAGGGAAGAGGGACTGGGAGAAAAAGTTGGATCTGGAGAGACCGGGCAGAAATAGATGACTGAGAACTGGAGGTGATGTGAACGGGTTTGCTGATGATGATCTGTGGGGGGAAAGCAGTCTTTAGACAGGAGATTTTAGCACTTCAGCTGCACATGAGTTTCTCCTTGCTGAAGGTTACCACTCTCTCAGGGTTTTGCACATTCACCCTGTAATCTGCCACAAATTCACCAAAAATCCCTCCAGAGACGGGCTGGAGCAGCAGACGTGTGGGCCTGGCAACCTACAGAAAGCATCAGTGCTTCTTTCCTGCCACTGTCTGCCTGCAACTCTGAAATTTAGAAATGAATGCAGCTTCCTCTTTAAGTATGGATTTCCCCAACACCAACACTTTTTCTAGTGTGGGGATGGTGCTGGCTCTGTGTTCACAGGTCTTATTGTCAGGCAGGTGTCCTGGGAGGCTGAACTACAGCCGTGGTTGCCCAGCTCTGCACCCAGCTTGCCACAGGTGCAGGAACCAGCCTGGACTGGTGCCAGTGCCCTCTGTGCTGGAGCTGGCTCCTCTCTGCCCCTTTAATCTGTTCAGCTGGGGCAGAGATTAGGAGGAAATTTTCCTTGGATCACTCTGGCAGGGACCCTATGTGATTTTAATTTTCTAGCCAGGGGCAGGGTGCCTACCTGGTAAGATGGATTGAGCATTCCTTCCTTCACTCCTTATTCCTGCAAAAACCCAAGCATCAGCTTCCTGTTCTGTAGCCATGTGTGTGCCATTTTTTGAGATGTGAAATGCTGTATCTCATTAAAGTTTTGAAGATGTAGTGGGTTTTAGTGTTTTTTCCCAAGAAATTCCAAATTCACCAACAAATGGAGTTTTCACCACAAAAACTGGGACAGTTTTTGAAAACAAAAAAAAAAAATTACCTTTTTTCCCTCAAAAACTGCTTTGCCTTGCCAATGGCAAAATGTTTTGGTTCTCTCACCTTGCAAATCCAACTCCAGCACCTGCCACTGATTTCACCTCCCCCTCAAATCCACTTGTGCTGAAGACTGACTCTTCTTGGGTAATCTCATGTAGCAATTTCCTGTCTTTATAGTCCTCAAAAATCTGCAAAACTCATCCACCTGCAGAGTGCATCCATTCAAGAGGGTGTAACTAAAGTGCTGGGTTTCCAACCCCTCCTGGCTCTGGCTCTGCTCTCACCTTGCCCCTCATGTCCCACCCATTAGGACTTTCTGGACGGCTCTCTGAATGGTTTCTCCAAGTCTCATCTTTTCATGCCCTGACCCAGAATGAGACCAGGCGTTTGCAGTGCTGGTGGTGATGTTGAATGAAGCAGAAATGTACATGAGCCTGAGTGGCAGCAATGCAAGGAGCCTGCATTTCGCAGTGTTTGTGAGTCTGACAGCACAGCAAAGATGAGGAATGCCATGGCACTGACCACCAAGGCGAGGTCAAACCTCATTTGGAAGCCACTTTTAGACAGTGATGAACAAGATCAAACTGGAGAGAACTATGAGTGGGTTAAAAATGAGGTAATTTTAATGACTGAGGATAACTATTGCATTGTTGCTCCCAGAGCCCTTAGCAAGCAGTTTGAGAGACCTTAATTTCTTGAAATCCTCCATCCCACTGAAACCTAAGCAATGAAAGATGCTTCTCCTCTTTTGATGAAGACCCAGGAAATATAACCATGTTGGCAAATCACCTGAATTATCACGTGCTTCATCAGCTACTAAGTACCTAACACGAAAACCAATCTGATAAAATCATAACTACCATCAAAGGAAAAAATCAACATCTGCATAAAGTCTTGTTCATGTAACTGAACAGTTTGTAATTTTTTTAGAGAACACAAAGTCATTGATCAGTGATCTGTGTCTGTGTTAAGATGGCAATTAATGCACTCTGTTAATTGATAAATATACACAAGAATGTAAAGAAATCTCATAGTATTGCTCCATCTTGCACCTTTTGCTATCTAGTGTAGTTTGCTCATATTTACATAGACTTGGAAAAGTACAAAGTACCAAGCATCTTTTACCCCCTTTATGGTAATAGCAGCTGATAATGTTCAAAGTTTGGGGGGGACTAGGTCCTACATTTTCCAGAGTCGTGAACTTTGTTGTAATTTGCGTCCAAGGACCCATCTGGGGTTGCAGCACTGATCCCTCCAGCTCCAGTGTGCTGATTTCAATCGGTTCTCTATATCCATCAGAAAAGGGAAGAGCTTGGTTGTGTCCTAGTCTTGTGCTCCCTGAGGCTGTGTCTCAAGGCAAGGAGACAGAGCCTCAGTGCCTCCGTTGTGAGGAAGGGCTGAGTACTCAGCTCTGCCACTGTGGTCTTCCCCAGTGTGTCCTGGGTTATCTCCCGTCAACAAAGGCAAAGCACCACCTTATCAGTTCCTTGTGGGTGAGCTAACAGGGAATGTGCAAGGGCATTTTTAGAGTATATAAGTAAGAATAAAACCCTACCATTGCTCTTTATAATGAGACTATTAAAAAAAAATGAAGTTTGTGATGAAATCTTTACTTTTGTGCATTTAATCTCTGAGTTTTGAATGAAATGGCAGAAACCCTTTAGGCTGCTTAAATACTTATTTGTGTACTCTATTAATTAAAAAAGACTCAGAAAAAGAATTGACTACTAGGTGGCATTTATTTAAAACAATAAGCCAACGAGTATTATAATTCAAATTATTTCTTTTCTCTCATCAGCAAAGTAGCTCAGAGGCATTTGGTGAGACTGTTTGCTTTATGCTTGCGGTACCCAGCCCCATGTCATTCTTGCTGGGGCTGAGTGTGAGCCCTCTAGCAGTCTCAGGTGTTTTTTTGTTTCCTGTGAAGCAGGAACTGTGGGCACAAGGGTGTACTCTTGCTATTACAGTTGTTCAAGGCTGCTCTGGTCTCTAGGGACTCGCAGGAGACAGCCACCTTCTTGCTCAGACAACTCCTGCCTGCAAGACCTGAAAAGCAAAGCAAATGGGGTGCTGAAGGCTCCACTGGTCATGCAGGAATGGAAAGTGACAGACATACCCATGAACTAGATTAAAGCCAAATAAGCAGACTTTATTAGTACGACTCCTTCACACAAAGCACTTGACTCCAGAATTCCCATGGGCAGAGCAGCTGCAAAGGAGAATATACTGACTTTTTTTTCTTTTTCCACTACACCGAAGTAAGATCATTAATGTGCTGAAGAGGGAATGCAGGACTAGAAGGGAGCTCTTACTTTCCAAAGAGGAATTTCTTGTTATTGCAATTAAAAAAAAAAAAAATCCCATCTTTAAGCTGATCATATTCTTTCCTGAAAGTATTCAGGTTTTCTGCCTGTTCTCCTTCCAGGCTGTCCAGAAGCCATGGTCCTCTGGTACCAGATCAGTTTCCAGGCCAGATGTGCTGTCATGCTAGAGGTGATAAAATCTTGTCAGCCAGGCCAAGGCAGTCTGACACTTTCAGATAATGTTCAACACATGTAATCATATAATTTCCTAACTGGAGGAAAAAAGTGTGCTTCACAGGCAGTTTTCCTCAGTTTTTCAGAACAAAAAGTGTAAGTCAGCATTCAAACAAGTATCAGGCAGGGTCCTGTTCCCAGTAAAGCCAAGGGGTGAGCTTTGCTGGAGGTTGGTTTCACAGTGGGAATTGCTGTGGTAATTAAAATGTTGAAGATATATGTTAGACATAATTATCTCAAATAATGTCAGCACACTGCTTTTTGCATATGATAGGTAGTTGTGCATGTGAAGAAGTGCACACATTCAGTGGCAGCCACCGTGTTCATGGTGAGGGGACCCCCAGCTAATCCAGCTCATGACTTTTTTGCCAAGTGGTGTAAGTGGTGTTCCAAGTCTGTAGATGAGCCATGAGGGAGGAAAGTGAAAGACAAAGCTGAGGCAGGTCACCACATGCACTTAGACAAGCTCTGGGGTTGATGTTGCAACTGGAGGGACAGCATAATGCCTCCAAAAAGGTAACATTTCTTCAAAGCTCTGTGTATCTAAAGGGTTAAGGTGACAGAGAAGGTTTTCTTTTCTGCCTAAATTAGGAAGGAGAAGAAAATTCTGAGGTTCCCTGGCTTGTGTGTATGTCTGTGTCCTGGAAGACCTCTACCAAATAAAGACTTTACATAAACAATCGAACAAAAATAGATTTTCTCCCTGAGGTAGACAGAGGGGGTGAAGGCAGCCCCCTGGAGCCAGCGGGTGAGTTTGAAATGAGCATGGAGACAGAGAAGAACTTTTCTTGCTGGTGGTGTGACAGGAGAAGGGTCTGAAGCAGGTTATGATCAGACCAGTGGCTTGCTGGGTAGAAATGCAAAGAGGATGTGTCAGGGAGCTGCTGAAGATGCCTGCACTCTCCACACTCTCCACATTGGTTTTGCTCATGTTGTGACAGCTCTGCACTGAAGGAAAAAGTCCCATGCCTCTTTGCCTTAGAGTTTTTGTCCTTTGCATCATTCTTCTTTTCATTGTCCCAATCTCTCAAGTCTTGTCTGGCACTTCAGGTTTTCAGAAGAAGAAAGTGAACATCTCAAGGGGGAGCCGCAGAAGTGATGAGAGAAAGGACAGAAAGGAAAAAAAGTCCATAAAGAAGGAAGGGGGAAATAGAAACACCCAAAGCTGTGGACATTGGAGTAATATGGTGGACAAAGGAGGCAGAAGAGTCATTTCAGCACTTCTTATTTTGTTCCTTTTGCTTGGTCCAATTCAACACAGGGCTGAAAGTTTGCAGCCAATGCAATGGCAGAAATACTATTTAAAGGTCTGTTTATTTTCAAATCAGCTGCCAAACAGACTATTCAGCAGCCCAGGCCTTTGCCTAGCCCTGGGACGGGGGCTATCTCAGAGGACATCTCTGGCTTCTACAGCCATCAGATTGTGCAGCTATCCAAGAGCACAAAAGACCAGAGCAGCAGCCCAAAAAGGAAATGCTTCCCCTCCTTTCCCCAGAAGTGTTTCCAAAACCTCATCTGAGCTTGGCTTCTGCATATGAGAAAGAAATGACCCTAGAAGGGAGGGGCCACCTGTGCCTATTCCAAAAGAATTTTGACTCTTATGCAATACTTTCTATGGAAAGAAAGGCTTTGAAGTGCACAGACACGTAATTTGCCTCGTGGTGCTACAACAGCCACGTCTGAGGGCGATACGAGGGGGTGCTGTGCCTGTGATATAATGGTGTATTTGAGATGTGTAAGGAGCAAGAGAGAATGTGAGTATTGCCAGTCACAGATCGTGCCAGCTACTGCAGTGGGGAAGTGCTCTTGGCTGTGAACTAGGGCAGAGACTGTATCTCCTCTAGCATTAACATAAAGCCTGTTCTTGGAAGCCAGAAGGTATAATTAGGCTTAATCAATCACATGTTTCCCACCAGGGAAGTCTGTTTCACCACTGACACAAGGAGATGAATGCTTGAAAAGCCTGGCCTTGTTTTGCCTGGCACAATGTTCCTTCAGGAATCATGCACCTACAGTTCAATGATCATCACGAGAAAGATTTACATTTGCAATTATGGAACACGCAGTGCCACCCCTCAGCTGTTTCTCCCCAGCTGATGAAAATGTGAAGACTGAAGAATTTAAGCCTTGATTGAATAAAGTGCCTGAACACAAGCTAGAATTTAGGTGGCATTTAGGCTACCTTCTCATGCCATCCTGACTTGACCTTGCCTTTCAGGAGAGTTTGTGGTTTATATGCCACACAAAGCCTTTTTATTCAGAGCCCATGCCCTCATCCCATCCTGAGGTGCACGTGGAAGCTTTCTTAAGTAGCTGAGAGGATGCAAGAGACCCCTGTAAAACTAGTTGGCTGGGATCAGGAAGCACCTTACAGCCTGGGGCTCATTCCCTGGTTTTGTGCTGGTTTGGGACATCACATATTCTTTACTGTAGTTTAACTCTGCCAAAACAGAACTGAGACTATCACAGGTGATAGGAACGAAAGCCCCTGCCTTTTTACAGATTCTGGCCAGCATGTGCTCATATTGCCTCCTCTGTGCCAGCAGAATCATCACACCAACAGCCACGGTGCAAGAGACACGGACTCCAGGGACTCATGCAGAGAGGGATGAGCCCCACTGCCATCCTGACAGGGTGCTGCTTGTGGCTTTGCTGCAGGGCTCTCACTGGAGTTACCTTCCAGCTCTGAACACTGGCTCTCCATCTCTGTGCGGTGTCAAAAGACAGCTCTGATTTTGGTCTTCAGCCATCACAATGTCTCCAAAACTTTTCAGTGAAAAAAAGAGATACCATTTGTTTTACCAATCTCTTAATCTACTTTTTTTCTAACTCATATGGCTTCTATACAACCAACTGTAGTCTAGTCTCTGGCTGATTCTTCCTTCCCTGTCCCTCAAAAAAATACCCCAGCACCAGAAACTAAGCCCTTCTTCACCCGGGAGAGTACTAAGTTTAATTTTGGCAAAATATGTGTATAAATATTATGCATATTTTATACCATACAGTCATCTGGGTGATTGGTACACTCGGCCTGATGAGGAGGAGCTGTACAGCTCTATGACTGACACCTCTCTGTCTCCTTCCATCAATCCATAGTTGGAGGAGGACTAGGAAATAGTTTTGCTGAGAATAGGTCTCAGATTAGAGTCTGATTTCTTTGTACCACAGCAGAACAATCGACATAACAATGCAGTTGCAGAAAACTTATTAAGTGTATTCAAGTGTGCCCTGAGTCATGCTTGTAAACCTTGCTCCTCAATCTCACTGAAAATGTATATTTGTCAGTGGGAATGTGGGTGCATGTAAACCACAACAAGGTATTAAAAGATTAAGCCAGGATCAGAGAGAGAGAAAAAAAATAAGATAATGAGAAACAGGATAGATGATACAGAGTTGCCAACCTTAACTCTTTTGCACGTAGGTGCCTTGTGAGCAGTGAAAGGGCTTCGTTGCCAGGGCTACATCCCGTGGGTTTCCCTGGGACTGAGCTGGCCTGGGGGCTGGGGGTAACCTGAACATTTCTCCTCCACACAGCCGGCTCGGGAGCACCCCATGCCACCCTGGGTGCATGACTGCCCAGCTGGGACATGCCCTGGAGCCTCCCTGCCTCTGGCTCCTCTGTGATCAGCAACACCTATTGACAGGCAAGAGCCACACCAGAGATGCTCGTGTGTTGCTCGTAGGGCAAGGAAAATTATGTGTCCTTGTCATCAAAAGATAAAGGCAAAGTATGACCAGGAATAAAAAAAATGTAGTCCTGGGAAATGTGCTCAGCTGGAAACAGAGGCAGCAGTAGTCCCTGGAACACCTAAATTCTAAGGAAAATATTTTCTATTAACTAAAGACTGAGACTTCAATTGACCTTGAACATGTTTTAGTTGTTGGAAGTCCCTGTTAAGGGGAGGGGAAAAGCAGTGATGTCTTTTAACACCTTCAGCTCAGAGGAAGAAGGACACTTTTGTTTTAATGCAGGAAGAAATAGAATTCCTAAAAAATGCAGAACTTCAGGTTCTTTATCTCCAGCTGCAGTTTGGTTTGTTGGTTGGTTGTTGTCCACTACACAACTTATTTAGTGTTACCTCAACTCTGCAAGGCAAATACTTTGTTACCAAATCAAACTATGAGCAGAAGAGGACAAGTCAATACTGTTTCTGAGAGTAAACTGATGACACAGCCACTATAGATGTTCATGCTGGAACTTTGGCAAGATGTACCACTATATGTAGCTAAAAATCCTGAACCTGGAGTCCTCAAAAGCAGCCCTTGTTCACTTGCAGGGCCTGAATTATTACCTGGTTTAATGACACGGATTTCCATGTGATGACTACCACAGCTTAGCATTTTGTCCCATTTCTGTCAAAGGTATAAAGGAGAAAGTTGAAAAGGGTGGAAATATATAAATAAAAAGCCAAGACCCCTTGTTTTTACTGTAATAGAATCAAACTAATTTCTTATTGTGTTTGTGAGGTTGAAGTAGTAGGTAAATTCCTTGTATTTTCAGTATTTATATAACTATATTAGGTAAGTGTCTCACAGATTTGAATTTGGCCTCCCAGTGCTCCCCTGCTACTCCCATTTTGCAGAGGAGGAATTTTGATAATGTTGGGGCAGTCTGAAACAGAGTACACTCAGGCCTCATGATTTCTACCCTTAGAGTCATTGTTCTGTACTCTTGCTACACTTTAACAATTGCCTTTTTCAGAAAATATAATGGCCTTTTTTATATTTTAGGACTCTAGATCCACTCCATATATAAACATTTAATAGAAGAGACAGTTCAGTGTTTTCACTCAGTGACCTTCTGACTTCATGCAGTAAACCTACTGCATGAGCTTGTTTTGCACTTGTGTTCAAGCTGGATGGCCTTGAAAGATTAAAGTTATCTCTGTGTCTATGTTTTGTCTTTGGAGAGAGATGGGTATTAGAAGCAGTTAAAAATAATAGAAGAACTTTTCTCAAAGGAAACTTTTTAGCTGCTTGAGAATCTTCATTTCAAAAATTCAGCATTTGGGAAAAATCCCAAAGCAGGAGGAAATATTTCCCTTCTGCAGTGATGTGTTGATGCACTGTGCTCTGGCTCATCTCTATCAGTCATGCTCCCAGCTGGATGCCAAGAGAAAAGAGGATTGTAATGCAAAGTTATTTTCCACGGTGCACTGTGGGAGGTTCAGTTCAAAAAGGGGAAATGAGACAAGAGAAAACTGGGCTACAGTTTCCCTGCAGCACCACAGTGTGATACACACACTGAAATTTTGATTTTTAAAATACTGAATTAATTCATGGACCTTTAGACCACTTTTACAGTTCTGATGGAAATTCCTTCTTTAAACCCTGGCATCACATAGTAATACACACCTCATTCAGACATGTCATTATACAGGTCTTGTTGTTTACTGCTTATTATCCATCTACAATCACACACAGTAGTTACATTTTCAGCATGTCATTAGATGACTTGTAAAGATGTTGCCCTAAGGAGTCACAGACCTGTCCTGGCTGAGTCCGAAGAGTGTCCAAAAATGGCTGTTAACAATTCCCTTGTCATCAACATCTATTTTTTTTAAACTACTGGTGCCTCCATACAGCAGTTAGCAACCTTTTAAATACTTTTTCAGCACAAGGAATCCTCAGCAGTGTAGCTCTTTCTCTTGTGCAGAGGACAGGGAGACAGGTGAACCACCAGACTTCAGGTGAGAAATCCTGAGTGTTCAGTGAGGCCAGCCAAAGAGATTCAGGTTTCACAGTAACGTGCACCAAGCATTACTAAACCACCTATTCCTGCAGTTCAGAGGGCAAATAAAGAATAATGGCTAATTCCTGTGATAGGTTGGAAATGCATGCAAATGATGAATATGTGATGCAGCATAAAAGTAAACAGGGGTAAAAGAAAGAAGACAGATTAGTACAATCAAGAATAAAGATTGTTTCAGGGCCATCTTTCTGACTAAGGCAGGAACTTGACAGACATAACTTAGTCTGACAAACAACTCTCTTTTAGGAAAGATTTGGATATCTGTTGATGGGAACATCCAGAAGCAGCACAGGTTGAGAGAGGTGGCAGCAGGGTATCAGACCCTTCTTTCAGTAACTCTGTCAGTAATACAAAATGTCTTACTCTGTATGCATCACTGGCTAATTGGCATTCAGAGCTTTTCTCCCAACATTTTATCATGGGAAGCTCTGATTCATCCCTATCATGCCTCAGTCACATCTTCTAATGTGTAACTTCTGCTTTGCACAACTAAAGGTGGAGTGGTTTAAACAGTCTATTCTAATCATATATGCCAAGTTATTACTGCCATTCCTACCTTGTTGTCTCCCCAGTGGTTTTCTGTATTGTTTTACGTACACAAAATGAAAATGTAGAAGGAAAACACTGTTTCCTCTGTTGTCTTACACCTCACAGCAGTGGTAGCCCTCATGCTTGGCCGCTGTTGGGGCTGCCAGCAGACAGGTGCAGTGTATTTCCTCTTTTGATGCTGGTGATGCTGGGCTTGGTGCAAGCGTTTGTGCCATCAGTGAGCTGACTGAGAGGGAAATAAGACTCAGAATGACTTTAGGAAGGATAGATTTCCACTGGGGACACACCCCACTGTCCTCAAGGTAAGAAGAACCACCTGCTATGCATGTTGTGACTGAAGGTGGGTCTGCAGACAGCTGAGGAGCCTCTGAAACCCAAGGATATAGGGGATAAAGATGGGCATCAGGAAATCTTGTTATTTGATACTGGTTTTCTCAAGCTCACAGCAACACTGAGAGCTCCTCGCTTGCTGATATTCTCTCTGATTTGGGAAACTCCCTGCAATTTACTCTGGCTGCTTCCTCACCAGCGGTGACACGACACAGAGGTGTGAGCTCAGATCCAGAACGCCACGTGTGCTGCGCCCAGGTGGGCAAGCAGGGCCAGCCGGCATTGTGTGAATATGTCTGTACAGCTTCTGTAGGCAAGCGGGCCGATCGCCCCTGTGGCTGCGGGCAGCGGAGCCAGCTGTGTCCCCCGCAGACACGCGGGTGAGCAGCACACGCCTGGCCCCGGGGCTGCCGAGCTGCAGCTCTGCTCCGGCTGCTGCTGCTGCTGGCACCGCCCCAGAGTGCTGAGCCCCGGCTTGCTCTTAGCCAGAGCCGCGCAGGTCGGAAAAAAGAAGGTGCGGCTCAAGTCAGGAGCAGGAACATCTCCGAGTCTTCTCTTGCTCACGCGACAGGCAGTCCATGAAGTGAACACGTAAACAAGACCTCCAACCTTCCACCAGCCCGGGAAACACCACCAGAGTAATGGGCCAGGCACCTCGCCTTGCTTCCAGAGATCTGCACACCAGCCTGGGGCTCACCTGCCCCTACCCTTCTGTCTGCTATTAATTACCCTTTTCTCATCAGCATTTTCAGAGCAGAACCAAAAATCCACGAAACATTCAAAAACATTTCTGACAATGAACAGAAAGGTAATCTGAAAACAGTCATACCAAACTATTTTAGGGGTCTGTATCATTTCAACACCAACTACAACCTGCCTCATCTCTTATTACTTGCCTCATTCTTTCCTCAGGTAAAGTTCTTCCCCATTTCCCACAGTACAGTTGGCTTTCAGACCCTAAATCCACTTTCATAAACAGAATGTGGTGGGTCTTAACCACCCACAAAATAATACAATTAATTCACCTCTACCAACTTTAGTTGTCAAAATTTCTCAGCAGGATTGCAGGATTAAGCAGTAATCCTTGATTTAGAGCCTATTCCATACTGTTCACATGAAAACACAATCCCATGATTGCCATTAATAGGATTTTACAACTGGCCTCACAACTGAGCAGCTACCAAGGAGTCTTTAGCCTTACACCAATTCTGGACTTAGTCGTCTTTGTCTGATGTTTTATAGAATTTTAACTCCTACCATAACCTTACTTTTTTATTAACAGATGAGTCCTGTTGGTTGCAGAACTTGCTGGTGAGCCCTGTTGGTTTCAAAACTTGCTGGTGACATCATCATGTCACGGTGACATGTTTTCATCTTGCTTTGCAGAAACCAACAACAAATTCAGCTCTCAGGCTTGTTGCCTATAAAACTCAACCCATCAGTTGCCACCCTTTAGGGAACTGACATATGCTGGGATCATGGCTCGTATGAGTAGGGTAAAAGATGTCCAGCAAGTTCTGTGGTGGGTTTTGGGTTAGGGTAACCTTAACTCCCAAGTTTACCCCATGCCTAACTCCTCCTTTAAGGACACTCTTGTATCACCTACTGTGGGGTACCCATAAGTCATCATGGCTCTTCCAGTCTCTGTGAGACTCAAGGGATCTTAAGGCCCTTAAGATCCATGCATTTTGTAGAGTCACAGGATGGTTTGTGTTGGAAGGGACCTTAAAGATCATCCAGTTCCAACCTCCCTGCCATGGGCAGGGACACCTTCCACTATATCAGCTTGCTCAGAGCCCCAACTAACCTGGCCTGGTACACTTCAGGCATGGCGCATCCACAGACTCTCTGGGAAACTCACTCCACTGCCTCACCACCCTCACAGTAAAGAATTTTTTTCCTACTGTCTGATCTAAACCTACTCTCTTTCAGTTAAAGCCATTTCCCTTTGTCCTATCACTACATGCCCTTGTAAGAAGTCCCTCTCCAGCTTGCTCTCAGTGTGCCCTATGGTCCTCTGCTTGCTCTCCATAGCACCCTAAAGCCTCCTGTTTAGACTCTGGCCCCCTTACAAGCCCTGTTTTTCAGTGTGCCCTTCAGCTCTCTGTTAGTGGTTTGCACCCAGATGTCCAATCCACACTCTGAAACCTAAGCCCAACTCCTAACCTTTGTTAGAGCTGAGTAATTAAGGAATGAATTACAGCTGCAAATTGGTAATGACTGAGTGACCATCAGGAAAAATTACACTTCCTGAAAGTGCTACCAAAGCTCATCCCTGAGGGGTTTTTGTTATGGCTCATGTAAGTATACAGTGGGAGATCTGACTCCTGGGTACACAGAGGCTTTTTTATATCCTGGCACCAGTACCAACCACATAAACCCCTCTAATCTGGTTTATAAATCCTAGGTTGTTGGGTTGTGTTTAATGAATGAATTGCAAGTTCTTTACAGGTTGCCTTCTGCTTCCAGGAATTGGAGATAGAAGAATATGGAATAATTGAAATGGAATAATTTCAAATACTTAAAGAAAAATGATAAATGGTAACGCTACTAGCTTCCTACATAGAGGATATTGGCAGGTGTTAGTCCTTTCAGTTTACACATTCTGCAAAACTGCTCTGTCCCAACACGTTAGTGTGAGAGAAAAGTTTCGGGATAAATTATCATTCCTGTGACATCTTGCTGTATATTCAGTTTAGATCAAAATTAAAAGAGTTTCCATATTGCCCATCATGTCTTTACTGTCAGTACTAATTTCTAGTCCCAAGATCTATTCAAGTTCCACATTTTGCTATCGTAGCCCCCTTGTTCATATCTGAATAGTTGAACTGATTCAGAAATAGCTGTTCCGACTCTTGGCAGCATCTGCTACGAACACTGCTATTCAACCTTCCTCTTACTCCCAAAATCACCGAGGATAAGGTGTATTTGTGACCTATTCCCCTCAGGAGCAGGTTTCACTCTGGCCCTGTAGATGGTGAATGATGGTGCCTCAGGGATCAGTCATGACGGAGGTGCTGTGTGCATGAGGGAAGTCTCACAAACCAACTGCCCCTTGGGGACAGGGAAGCCAGGGCATCCCTGATTTTGGACTGCAGTGGGCTACAAACACAAGTACCTGGTCAATCTTGACATATTAACAGATTCCTACAATGACCCTTCTCATTACTTATATGCGTATTTCCTTTTTGGGGAAAGGAACAGGTTTTTTCCTTTTTTCAGGAGTAGCTTGAAATTTTTGGTCCCATTGGTGTTGAGCATAAGGTAGATTACAACTTAAGACAACAAAAAACATTTAGAAGTTGTTTTATTTCACTCTGTTTCTTTCCTAACTTTATTCTGACCCTCCCTGTGGGGTCATTTATTTCTCACATTAGTTAGTTGCTCTTCCCGTTTGGGGATTTGGTAGTTTTACTGAAACATTTAAAGGAGAAGACCAAGCAAACTCTCTCCTTATTTGGCTAAGAATGTTTGTTCTGCTAATATCTGAATGCAAAAACAACCTAATACTTGGGGCAAAAGCAGGGGGCATCCTCAGGGGACTTTTCAAGTTCCTAGTCTTGTTTGAACTTTTGAACAGGGGAGACTGTTTAAATCTCATGAAAAGATTTTGGGGTGGGTTTTTTTTGTGGTTTTGGATTTTTTTGGTTGGTTCTTTTTTTTTTTTTTTTTGTAAATTAATCTCAAGATACAGATTTTACCTAGAGGAATGGATGTATGAGACTAACACAATGATGGGCTATTTTCTTTCTCTATAGTTTCTTTCTTTCTTTCTTTTTCTTTCTTTCTTTCTTTCTCTTTCTTTCTTTCCTTCTTTCTTTCTTTCTTTTTCTTCCCTTCTCTTTTTTTCCTCACCTCCTATCTTTTTTCTATTTCTTTCTTTCTTTTTCATTCTCCCTCTGTCCTTCTCACTTTCCTGTTTTCTCATATAAAAAATATAAAACAAATTTGCAAATCGACTGATTTTTTTAGATGGCATGTGGTGGCACAGTTCTAAATTGAGATTTTTTTTCTTTGGATCTTAACATCCCCAAATAGATTTTCTACTCCCTTCATGTTTGTTTGTTTAAACTAGGTCTCTTGGTATTGTAGCAGCTCAGGACAACTTTCCATTGCCATTCAGTTCCCACAAGAGTTAAATCCCAGACTTTCAGCTAGATGAGTTGCCAGTTACTGAGTGACGCCATTTGAAGCTCAGCCTCAGATGATGAGCCTGGGACCTTTTATTTGGCATGCCTCAGACTTTTGGAGCAATGGGAGGACTGCACACTTCTTTTTGAGTCATGGTCAGAGTCACTATTTGCTCCCCCTCTTACCAAACGCAAATGGTTGGAGAAGGTAACCTTCATCTTCTTCAAGGAAGTTCTTCAACAGCTTCAAGGAAATCTGAACAAACCATGGATGTATCTGGAAGGAGAGGATTCTTTCCATCCTCATCTCTGAATGCTATCATGTGGGAATGACCTTAGTAAGTCAAGAACTTTTTCCTCTTCGTTTTACTCTCCAGAGAAAAACTCCTTTTCTACAGTGATACAAACCAAGAACTTGCTTGAATATTTTCATACTCTGAGTCTTTTTTTCCCCATACTTGAGTATTTGCATTGTCCCTTTCCTTTCCTATTTGTTTTAACCCTTGAAGTAGTTTCTCCTCTCTTTTTTTCTGTGAACCTTTACTATGCTTCCAGCAGCACAGTTTGAGCTCCTTCCCTCTGCAGTTTTTGCAGAACACTGCTTGGGAGGCTTGTCACTCATTCTGGTCACTGCATTCACTTGTTGCTTTCACACTCATTTCTCTACCACATCTGCAGCTGTGTTGTTTGTTGCCTTCAACTGTCTCAGGTGGTGTCATGGTCAGCATACAGGTGGGATCATCATTAAAATTTATGCACAGGTTTAAATGCCAGCAAACCCCAAGGCTTCCCAGGTTGTTTACAGAATGCTCATTCTTAGACTGGGATTTCCTGTCTTAAGGAGCTGTTTTGAAACCAGGAAATGCAAGGCTCATGAGAGAACAGCTGAGACTGGGGTGAATGGTTCTCTTTAAATAATTATTGGAAAAGTTGCCCCAGTAAAACTTCTTTACCTTGCATTTGATGTTCTTAACTACTTGAGAGTATGGGCAAATTCTCATTATGGCATGTTAATGAACAACGTATGTTATATGGATGAACCAAGTCAGCTAGGTAAGCTTATTGTCAACAATTAGTCCCTGCTAACATCAGTAAACCCAAAAGTGTCCTGAATGTGACTGTGTATCATCACAGGCCAACTGGGAAGTTAACAGGGAGTGGGGAATGAAATATTTGTGTGAAAATCAGCTGAAGCCAGTGCTACTAACTCTCTGTTATGAGATAAAAGGAGACATACAAAAGGAGAATTTATCCCATAACTCAGCAAAACAACAGTTAAAAGCATTATAAAAATGGCAGGGAACCTGAACAACTTGTGATGATGATGATGATGAATAAGATGTGATGAACATGATGTGATGAACAACATCTCCTTGTGATGGGTTAGATTTGTAATGTTTGCAAGATACCTGCCATTGTGCTATGTGTAAATATGGATAAATTACGTTATGCTGTGATAAATGACACTTAAAGCAGGTAAGAAATTGCTCTCTCAAAACAGTGGCATTTTGCTCTCCCTCCACCTCTGTATTTGGAGGGCATACAGTGATGAGTAACTGCATTTTATTTTTACTTAATTAAATCCCTTTCTGAAAAACTGATGTTGTTTTTTTTTTTCTTTTTGAACCAAAAAACCTATCAGCCAAATTCACTCAAAATGCATATGTTTAACTTAAAATTAATGCCATTAGCTTCAATAGGAACTGAAGACTCCTGCCTGGGAAGAAGGTAGGGCTCTAACAAGAACCACCAATGCCATTTGTCATGACTGAAACTGTGCAATGTGATGGAGACATTGATTGTCTAAGAGCTCTTCAAGAGAATCTCTTTAGCTGTGGTTTAGCATTCACAGGCTGAGCCCTTTAGAGAAGGTGGCTTGGGATTTCTGCTAGCATGATAGGCTTAGTGATCTTTAACATTGCTAAGAGTAGCTCCAGCTGGGTTTTAGTTAGCATCAGTATATCTAAGCTGATGTCCCTTTTGCCAAGGCCTTCATGTATGACCAGAAATTGAAGGTCCACAAAACAGAAGGAAAAAGGGGGAGGGGAGGAGCACACAATGCTCACAGTATATTTTTATACATGTTTGCAGAAGGAAGAGCTGTGCTATCCAAACTTGAGCTTTCCCCATGGATGAGTCAAACATAACGTTTCATCCCAGCGAAGGCACAGAGAACATCTCAATGCACAGAAACATTTCTACACAGGAAAGGGTCTGGGAGATATTGACCCCACTTTGGGTAATTATGATCATCTCCTTCCTGGGTTTTTGTGAAAATGGAATTGTCCTCTGGTGCCTCTGCTTCCAGATCAAAAGAAACCCATTCACTGCGTACATCACACACTTGTCCATTGCTGATATCTCCTTACTGCTTTGTACGTTTATTCTGTCAATTGAGTACATCGCCGGTTTTGGATATGCATATGGTTTTTACTATTATGTAACCACCACACTATCAATTGTCTTCCTTCTTGGCTATAATACTGGTCTCTATCTCCTGACAGCCATCAGTATTGAGAGGTGTCTGTCTATTGTTTACCCCATCTGGTACCGATGCCACCGGTCGCAGCACCAATCGGCCATTGTGTGTGCAATTCTGTGGACTCTGTCTTTTTTCATGACAGTAGCCGAATATTTAACATGCAAAGATGATTCAACCAAGGAACAATTCGACGATGGCAACCATTGCCAAGCACTGCTTATCTTCACATGGATCCTGACATTCATGATCTTCATTCCTCTAATGATTCTGTCCAGCCTGATCCTGGTTATCAGGATTCACCGTAACTCCCTGAGACCTCATTCGTCAAAGCTCTACATCATCATCGTGGCCACAGTCATTGTCTTCCTCATCTTTGCCATGCCCATGAGGCTGTTGTATCTCCTGAATTACCACCACTGGTCATCTCTGCTCAGCCAGCAGAACCATGTCACCGTTGTTCTCTCCACCGTTAACAGTAGCATCAACCCCCTGGTTTATTTCTTTGTAGGAAGCAGCAAGAAGAAGAGGTTCAAGGAGAGCCTCAAAGTGGTTCTTAGTAGAGCGCTCACTGATGGGTTGCGGCCAAGAAGCCAGGAAGTTGGCATGAGTTTGGATATAGCCGAAACAATTTTCTAAAGCTTAGGGGCCGGGAAACTCTAGGGGCAAGTAATTGGACTTAAAACATTTAATAAACCACTGCAAAACTAAAAGTATTTTTCTTCCATAGAATGTAAAAAGCAGTGGTGAAATGGTATGGTTATCTCTGGTGGTTGAGCAATGGAAAAATATGGACTAGAATAAAGATAACTTTTATTTGAGGTTTTTTTTAATTTTTATTTGTATTTTCTTAATTATTTAAACATGTGCTACATCCTTATGTGACTATGCCAATCAAAGATACCACAGTGGAAAAGAGACAGGCCAACAGAGAATATAAAAAAAGAACACAGAAATATTTTATAAATAGTGTGACATTTATAAAAGCACCAAGCACCCATAAATGCTATTGAAGTCATCAGGGCCTGTGTGCGTCCTCATTTTTAAAAGTCAAACCCCCTAAACGCAGGACTCACGTTACATACTGGGATTTAGTTTCAACTGTTTCCAGCTTGTTTAAGTGCGCAAAAGAGCTGGTCCCTGGGGGAAACAGAGGAAGAAATCCACGTATGAGAGTAAGTCCCCATGCATAGCCAAGCACATACGGCCTAACTTTGATGTAGCAAGATGTCCTAATTCATCTGTCATTAAGGGGCTACTTCAGAGCTTGTTTTCAAAGTATATGTTGCATAATTTCCCCTGACCTCGACATGTCTCTGGGTCCTTGGATAATTTGGTATTTGACACATAGGAGTATCTGGCAACACAGGGGTGTTGTCAACTCACAGAGGGCTTTTGCCCTAATTATGAAGGGTGGGGCTGGCTTATCCCCAAAATGTCAGCATTCCTGCAGGTTTAGATATTCAAGGAGTCTATGAGAAAGTCAGTCCCAACATTTGTTGTCCCAGCCACTTAGTATTTATCTCTTCTCTGGAGAATATATTCCCTGTGTGACCTCTCTGTTTTAGAACAACCAGTTTTGGAGAAACAGAAAAAAGAAAGGTGCCTCACACAATGAGTGACTGCAGTTACACACCAGCCATGCTGTTCCAGCTGCCTGCCTCCCTCTGTTGTATGCCAGGGTACTGGGCCTGGTATTCTGTGGAGTTTCATTCCCAGGGCCACTTGCCCAACTGTAGCCAAATGCAGAGTGCAGAGGACACCAGCAAAGAGAGGATGGGGCCAGATCAGCTTTATCACACCCAGCATGGGTGATCTCGGCAGTCAGAGCTCTGTTGCACTTTCAAAGAGACACACATTTGCTTCTGGCCCCCATGGAGCTCCAAATTCAGCAGGAACTGAGACCTCCCCTCACCAGCAAAAGCAGCATCTTCAGCTTCCCGCCAAGTTTCCATTGGAACACTTAATAGCTAACTGGGGAAAGAAAAATACAATCCACCCCTCCTTTGTTGAAAGATTGCCAGTCCTGGAATAAGGAAGACTGTAGGTTTAGACAGAGGATTGGATGGGAATTCATGTAGAGCAGAGATCTCAGAAGGATAAATATTCTTTCTACGCATGTGCCCCTTTCTCCTTACATTAAAGTGTTGCACTGCGTCATTGTAGAAAAGACTTGGGAGAAGGAAGAGCTTACCCTGATCTCTTCCTGAATACCTCACTCCATCAAAACCTTTACCTATGACAGCCCCTCCTCCTGTGCCAGTTTTTGTCTTTGAAACTCTAGTCCCAGGCTTGTCACCTCTACTGGTTCGGATGGCAGATGATTGGAGTCTGCTTGTCTCTTAGGGCAGAGATCTACTGTGCTGCTGGGATGACACATCAGCTGAGCAGCGCCCCATGGCCAATGGGGAGGGCAGGATAGGGCAAGCAGGACTGTGGACACCTTGGGAGGCAGGGCCGGGGGAAAGTGTGAGTGGGATGTCCACACATGTGTGTCGTGCGTGTGCATGCAGCCGCTGGGGGCTGGGGGACTGTCAGGAAATTTGTCAACACTGATAAATGCCATAAATTTAAACGGTAGGGTAGGTCTAGCCCTCACCAAAAAACCCCAGACTTTCCTTTAAAGCCACTCCCTACCCTTACCTCCAGACTCTTTACAATAACCACACAGAGAGCCAGAGAGAGGGGCAACACTGCTGGAAGCATCTTCAAAACATGCTTCTGCTGTAACCCCACATGTAACCCAGTTCTCTCAGAGGGATTCAGGTGAGGTAAGGCAGATGATTTACAGTGCTTAAACATATCCAGATTATTATGACAGGCTTGGGCAGTCATGCATGCAGCCAGGGCAGTAGATCTGAATAGGCAATAATATGCAGCAGGGCAATCTGGGTGCTTGTGAGCTGAATAGGTGCTCTAGGACTTTTACCTTCTTACCCCTTTCCACCTGGCCATGCCTCCAAATGTTTCAGATTTTGGACAACTATCCATAGATCAGTTCACAGAGCAAAGAAAATTAACACTCAGCATGAGATGAACATCCAGAAGGACAAATAAAAATGAACATCTAACAGTTGAAAAATTATTAGTATCTCCCAGTAAATAGATAAAAATAACTTAGGGATGGTCTTTCTTCTTTATCATAGCACTTGGTGACTGTTCTCTGTGCATACAGGCTGCAGTACAAGGGCAACTAATAAGCACATGATTCCATGACTAAAAAGACAGGGAAAATGTGACAATTTATTTCACAATAAGGATGTGATTCTCCACCAGCTCGCATTTTATAAAATTATTTGCAACTGTGGGAGAGACTGAAATACCATTGCACAGATCAGATGGCGTAAGCACTCTGTAGTGGTGCAGAACAGGAAGATTGTCTAGTGGGTCAAGTACTGGCCATGGAGTTTAGAGATGTGGTTTCTGTTTTAATGCAGTATTGGCATCTAATTCTTCTGTGCCACTCTTTCCTGCCTATAAAATGAGGGTTATATTATTTTGCTTCCAGTGTTGTGCTTTCACATTTGCACTATAGACACTTCAGAACAGCTACTATCTCTTGGTTATCTCTTGTAATGTCTGGGCCAAGAAGGACTTAATTTCCCTGTGCAGTCAGCACAAGGAATTATTCAGGAAAGTAATGCCCAGTATAGAGCTTCCTTTGCTAAAGCTCTCTTTACCAGGCTTCTGATCAACTTGATACTAATGAATGTTGTGGGATGTAAAAGTATGACTATAAATACAAGGCACAGAAGAATTTTTGCTCTTGTAGCTACACCCTGGGTGGAGAGGATTATACGGGGCAGGCTGCTGAGCAGTTTCAGGCCTACAATGATGTGATGAGTTTATGCAGCAGCTTTCCTCTGTAACTCACAGATTTTCTAAATGATCGTTGTGACAACAAGGGCAAAGAGGTGAGGAAGAAAATAGCGCCCAGTCAACTTCTAGCCTGGAGCATAACATGGGAAATCCTCTAAGGGAAGCTGAAGTGCTTCCCAGTTGTACTGTTTCCTGCAAACAACAAACCTCCCTTTCCTAGTGAGAGAAGAATCCACAAGCTCACAGCATTCCCTGGTAAAACGCCTCGGGTCACTTCGTGGGGTCAGGGTAAGAGGGACAGTTCATTTGCAGGGTCATCCAAAAAGCCCTAGATAGATTGTCTGGCTCCACATGCACCTCAGAGAGACTCCTTCTCAAGCCCTCCCACAGTGCCACTCTCAGGGAGAGACTGATCCACAGGCTGGGTTTTATAAGCAGACATTGCAGTGATGATACTGGCCAGCAGAAGATACTCTCAGGTGGTACCAGGTCAAGGGAAAGCAGAAAATCAGTGCGAGCTTGTTTGTAGCCCACACCATAATATGCTGCCTGCCATTTCTGTACCTGCTGCTTCTCTTCCCAACTCCAAGCAGAAATAATTCATTAAAATACCCTACACAGGGTTTCTAGCTACCCATCCAAGAGGAAAGCCAGTTTGCCTTCTATTTGGTTGCCCAGGCACTTGCATGATGTCTATATGGAATTGTTTTCTTTTCCAGTTGACGCACACAAGCCTAAAAGACAAAGCACCAGGATCCACATTCAAACAAAAGTATTGTAGGCACACAACTTTGAATTCAAAGAAGAGGTACTGAGATAGCCTGCATGATACTAACACTTCTCCCTTGCATATAGACATTCCATTTTTAATTATATGATTACAACGTATTTTTTTTTCTCCAAACTGGACTCTTACCTCATTAAATACACAAGACTGGACCTGCTGCTGGGTTTAGTTAAGTATTTCTCCAGTCCTTGCTTCAGTTGTTTCAGAAATCTGGAGGGTAGGAAAGGGGAGGGAGTGGCTGTGGCTGTATCCATCTGGCCTCAAATGCTGTCTCCAGCAGTGTTCACAAGCAGATGCCCACAGAGGAGAAGGAACAGAGCAACCACGTGTCACGCTTCTTTCTCATCCTCTCCAAGCCTTCAACAGCTATCAGCTCAGAGACACTTTGGTCTAGAAATCTTTATACTTGGTAACTTTCAATGGATTTCTCTTCCACAAAAAGGTCTGACCTCCATGGAAGGCATACGAGTTTTTTACGCCCTCAACACTTTCACAGTAGTATTTCATGGTTATCATGAATGATTGTCTTCAGGAACAGGAGAATGAAATTCTTACTTGGATTCCATCATTCTAACACCACTAAGCAAGATGCAACACAAAGCAATTATTTTTTTTTTCTCTTAGAGCTGGGCACAAAGCATCTCTAGAATTGGAGTAACTTTTAACTATTTATTTCCTGTGAAGAATTTGCTTTATAAAACACATGAGCCTTGAAAATTGGACATTATAGCAAACAAATAGCAATTTTAATAATAAAAGTTAACAGACTTTTGAGGTACAGAATAATTTAAACTATTTATAGAATCAGTATTTTTTAGGTATAGTCTACAAAGAGATGTAGAACTTTTAACAGCTATGTGCAGGATATGGAGTGAACACTTTCGTGTTGCTGTTCCATCTTAGAACAAAAACCCCATTTGCTAAAATGCATTAGAGGAGGGTGTTTTATGCTTCATGTTGTCTTTGGTCTATCTGGATTTATTTTTTAACTCAAAGAGTGACATGTTTCAGATACAACTTTTTTATATTATTTATAGGAAAAAAGTTCTTTTTGTTACAAGTGAAGTATTTTAGACGAACACATGTTAAGTTCAATGATGATACTCAATTACATACTACAGCAAAATGTAATTATGTTGTGAAAATAAATATATACAACCAGTAATTTTTGTTTTGGCTAATTTTGATTTTTTTTTCTTTCCCTGGGCTTGGCCTGGAATGGACCTGCCCTTAGCTAGGGGACAGGCTGAGCCTGTCAGACCAGTGTTTGAACAGTAAACAACATCTCTATTGCTAACCTTGGCCTGGCTGAGGTCCTCTGTAAATACAGCTCTGTTTACTAACTATATTCTTTATATTATCACCTCTCTTTTGGTTCATTTATCTGTTAGCATATATAGCGTTTCAGTGCAACACTGGCCTCTGTTTCTTAGCAGCATTCATTGTGGAGAAACTTTTCTCTGCACTTTTCTCTGTCTGGATTTGATGTCACCTCCCAGAGCATCATTCAGCCACTGCATGTGCCATCCTGTGGGCTCTCCCTTGTTCATTCCCTGCGGCAGAAGACTTCAAGCCTACAGCACAGCTACCTCAATCCCTTGGGCAGACAGAGTGAAATATACGCCATGAATCTCTCAGTTTTCTATCCATCTGAGTTTCCACTCCCCTTCAGTTTCATCATTTGCATGAGGCTGGTAAAATTCTGCAGAGATTTGATGTCTCCTACCCTGTCTATTCAGGGTCACATCGTGTTCTTCTCTTGGCCCTGCTCATGACATCATGTCCCTCCTGCAGCACTGGGATAACAATTTGCTGCCAAAAGGACTGAACAAGCTTTCAGCATCACTGCCCACCATCAAACAGTGTCAGTCTCCTCATTATTGCTTTGTGTGGAGTGGCGAGAAAGAAAAGACACAGAAAATCCCTCCAAGGAGTTTTATTGAAGGCTGCAAAGGCAAATTATTGCTCGCTCATGAGAAAGCTCCAACACCTGTTTCAGAGAGCGGGCTCTGAGGCTTGAGCACACATTAAACATTGAGAAGGTAAAAGTTAAGACAAGTAATCTACAGAGAACACTATTTTCTCTCTTGTGTGGGCAAACCTTCTATCCTATTTTGGATGAGAACATACATGGTATTTCCTAATATTACTTTATTTCAGCTGCTAAGGCAATAACTGTCTGATAATATTTATTACTAGAATTTTTCCACCATGGTGTTTATTCACTTCAGTAAGGGTGAACTGTAAGATTTCCTTCCTCATTATAATAACATCTATCATTTCTTTAAATGTCACGTCAGTATGTAAAAAAATGCCAGAAAACTCTTCAAGACAGTTGTCATTCCATGTCTATCTGATGCATGTTTCTTAGCACATTCACTATCATATTTATACACGTTCTGTTCATTTTACTCTGGCTCTGACTGAAAAAAGGCAAGGAAAATCTGGATTGCTGCACTGATTCAGATGGCAATATTACAGATCCAAAACTGTGCAGTATGAAGATCTCCTTCTTGTCTTGTGATCCACGTGTGCAACCTGTTTTTATGATCTAATGTGAATCTCCAATTGAACCATTTATTCAATACTGCAATGGCTTACCTGGGCCTTCATGTATACACTGATACTTATTTTTCTCTATCCTATCTCCTTCAGCAGCTTGTAAATATAAAAAATCCAGGGCAATGTGGTATCTATTATTAAAAAACAGATTGTTATTTTTCTTCTAAGTTAACATGTAACCTTCTTTCTCCTACTTCAGATATCTTAAAATATTTTACAGACAAATGGAAATAAAATGCATGTTTACAAGAAGTTTAATACTGGCCTAAACATATTTATGAATGAAGCTATAAAAACAAATATATATGCATGGATGGGATATAAAAATATATTATCAGAATATATCAATAAATTCTAGCAAGGCAGGGTGATAGAAGAATCACCTGAATAAAGTATACCACATATTTTAGTCCTCCACAAACAGCGCATTTTGCAAGAAATTTCTTGCTCCGTTCTTTACCCCCGAAAGGACTATGAAGAAAAAAAAATGTAGGTTGAGCCTTAATGCTTTAAGCAAAACCAATCTGGTATTTCTCTGCTGTGTATGAAGTTTGCTAATTTTTAAATGTGATGCTGAAAATAGCATTTTGATTTTAGTGCCCTTTGGCTACATGGGAAAGAAGACCCATTACAAAGAAGCAGAAAAAACAGAAAACCAGTAATTTATCAGCTACCTTGTAACAATCAAGAAGGAACAGACAACAACGTATTACCTTACACAATACTACTGAATAAGGTGAAATAACTACAGAATTAGGAAAAGAAATGTTGCCTATTGTCTTAGAATAAGACAGAATAAGGCAGAGCAGTAAGACGTCCAGATGATTCATTTATTCACTTCCACATGAGATACCTGCAGGTTTTTGCCATGGTGGAAAAGTGGTCTTTACATATCTTGTACCAGCTTGCACTTGTTCCAACCAAGGACCCAAGTTGTTTTCAGCTGCCCTAGGTTAGTGTTGTGGTTTAGACCCAGCTGGCAACCAAGCATAATGAGCCGCATGCTCACTCCCCTCCAGTGGGATATAGGAGAGAACTGGAAGGGTAAAAGCGACAGAACTTGTGGGCTGAGATAAAGACAATTTCAACAGGGAAAGCAAAAGCTGTGCCACAAGCAAAGCAAACATTCATTCACTCATTCATTCACTGCTGCCCATGGGCAGGCAGGTGTTCAGCCATCCCCAGGAAAGTTGGGCTGCATCATGGGTAACAGTGACTTGCGAAGACAAACCCTGTCACTCCAAAGGTCCCCCCCTTCCTCCTTCCTCCCCCAGCTGTGTATGCTCAGCATGATGCTGCGTGGTGTGGGATACCCCTGTCATCAGCTGGGGCTGGCTGTCCTGGCTGTGTCCCCTCCCAATGCTTTGTGCACCCCCAGCCCTGTCGCTGATGGGGTGGGGTGAGAGGCAGAGAAGACCTTGATGCTGTATAAGCCCTGCTCAGCAATAACCAAAACATCTCTAGATTATCAACACTAATCTTCTAAGCCACAGCATAAACCAGTGTCCTTTTCAGCACAAACACCAAGTACGGGTACAGCACGTAAGGACTTTCCCAACAAGATAAAGATTTCACATAAAGTCCAAGTGTTCAAAGCTGATGTTTTTATAGTACCATTGAACAGTACCAGCTAGATTAGGAAAGGTCATTAATTATCTCTCTAATTGCATTTGGAAGCCTAAACCTAAGTCTGCAAAACAAGGTCATCAGGGACTGTTTTCCTCAGCAGTCTTATTTTAAATTGTTATAAAGCAGGATAACTCCTTACAACTAATCAGAAGGTAACTCTTATCAAGAGCTTGCCTTTAAAAATGCTAAGGAGAGTAGATGTAGAACAGAAAGAAGCAGAAAGCTTTGGAGAAAGGGTGAAAGACTGAACAAGCATCAAAAAGAGTAAGGAGCATTCAGAAGTAATGGCAATGGGAATAATATTAGGAAGACTAAAGTATAATATAGCAAGCAAGAGAACAGGAGAGAAAAGGTAACTATCCAGTGAGTGACACATCTGTGTTTTTGGAAAACTGCGCAGCTCCACGGAACAGCCTCATGAGGCTTTCATGAAGTATAAAAGCAATTACTTTAACATAATGTAGCTTACAGACGGATAGAAATAAACTGTCCAGACCTCACTGGAGAAGGAACTTCCCACAATCAAATGTAAAACCAGGTCTGGATACTGAAAACTTTTTTGTTCATATTTTTGAAAAAAATAGAGATCAGGTGTGTTAAAGGGAACTGAGACAGTAACAGTAAAAGTGAGCTGCCTCTCCACCAGCCTGAACTGCACAGCTGATAGTGACCACATGAAGCAAGACTGTGAGTCAGAAGAACAAGAAATGATGCAACATTTGACACCTGGCAAGATGGAAAGAAGAATCCTAGAGGACCTATGTTTCCATCACTTATTCATAACACTGGGCCTACTGAAAACCATCCACAACATGGAAATTGCAGCATGACTTTCAGATGTACTGGGATTTACTCCACATAACTAGTAGCCATCGTGCTGAACTTCTCCTGAGGGAAAGGACAAGGTAAGATTATGACATTTACATAATTTCAGAATATTTTAACACTGTGCCATGGTACATGGTTAGCTGAGATGCCAGCATCATTAAGCATGGAAGGTAAATATTTACATTATTATTTATAAATGATACTCAGAATGGCATATTCCTATAGGCTATTTGCAAAACATAGTTGAGGATACAAAAATGACTGACATATAGCTCCTCCCAATTTTTATGCATGTAGCTAGTTTTAAACATGGGAGAAATTCAATGAATTGTGAGAGAACTGCTGCATCCACCAGATTATAAAAGTTAAGGAAAAGATGTAGTAAATGGAAGTAGCCACGTGATTGGAATATGCAGACTTTTACTTCATAATTTTAAAGGTATTTGCACTTGCATTGCGTATTTCAGTATTTCTGCAGCATCCTTGCTGTGTTGCAACATTGGTTCATTGTTAGGTTGATGTTTATGTACTAGCACAGCAGATGAAAGGAGAATTTCTGGCTTGTTTCTTTTCCTTTCTAACTGGGATTTTCTAACAGGTATTTCAATTTCTTTCCTTCTTGCTAGGTAGTTGTTCACCTATACAAACTTTCCTTTGTATGCAAAGAAACTGCTCTGAAGTCTTGTGCAAATACAGAGGCCTAAGCACACACAGTAGTACAAAGAGTGAAGAATGCCACTCTAAGCTTCTTCATTCTTTTGTCAGTAAACAACTTTGAGTTAGATCTTACTAGGTAACTGAAATTAACTGTTCCTACACTGCCAGGCCCTGACACTGCAATATTTATATGTATTCTTAATGTTACCAAGGTGAGCTGTCACACTGTCTTCAATGGAGTCACTCATGTACTTAAATCTACACAAAGAAACTTTCAGGGATAAAGATCTACTTGCAGAAACCCGGGTAGCTAATAAGATCAGCAGCTACAGTCTGTCTGCCTGCTCTGCTGTCTGCAGTGAATTTCCTGGCTGATACACTTTTAATTCAAGTTGGTAAGCAGAGACACGATTTCCACCAAGTCTTTTCTATTTTCACTGCTCTGTGAAGAGTGAGTGATGCCAGTCCTGCCAGCAGAGCAGCAAAGTTTAAGAAACATAACCACAGAAATAATAACTTGGTATTCTTTTGTCAACTGCTTTTGTGGTTTTGAGCCTTTGATTTGGTTTCATCAAGCTTGTCTTTAAATTATACAGGCTGAAGTCTTAAAAGCAGACAACAGGGATTCTTGGGTAGTCCAATTTGGAGCTTGCGGAGATCCACTGAAGGTCAAAACAAAAGAGCAAGAATTGTCAATAATCCATTATATTGTAGTAGAAAACTGTAGAGGACAATAGCATTTACTCAGTCCCTTTTATTAATTTATTTTCTTAGTTCCTCTCCCCTTTCTGAAGCTGCTGGTGGTGTTTGTGCAGACATGCAGTGAGCCAAGTCAGTCAGGTGACACGTACAGCTGCAGACTTGCACAAAACAATAAGAATAGTATATTAACTTTCAGCCAGAGCAGCATCTTTAGCCAGCTGACTGCCCTGCTGCAGAACTAATGCTACCATAAAGGTGGGTCATATCTGAGAAAGAAAGAGAGGAAAAGGAGATCACAGCAGCCTGCAACCAGGCTGAACTGCCAGAGAGGCAAATCTTCAGTGCTGTCTCAGTCTCATGGATGCCCGGGAATGGGGCAAGAAAAGCTATTTCAGTTGTAGGACTTTTTTTTGGGCAAGTGGCTTTTGGAAAGCGTTCATAATTAGAGAACAGGATTTCTTCACACAAGACAGCTGTCTGTTTAATTAGTGTAATTTTTAGTTTTTTTTCCCTCTCCCATCCTTATGCCTCTTACCACTCTCAGAGGTATTTTTCTTTTTAACTGCACTTTCATAAAAATTTACTGCTAATTAATTATCTCTTTTGAATCTTAACGCTGCAGTTAAAATTTGCTAAGTCTTGGAAATAACTGTGCGTGCTCCAGGCTGGATTGCTTTTCTTTGCAGTCCAGGAGGCAGTGGAGGTAGGACAGTGTGCCTTCCACTTCCTCCTGACAAAGCTGCTGCCTTGTGCAAGCCTCTGTTTGAAATGGGGGTGATTTCTACACCTCACCAGCTTCCCTGCTGCAGCCAGAAGCAACCACATCAGTGCCGTTGTCTCCTCAGTATTCATCCCTAATGGGTTTAGTTTCTTGATTTCACTGCATATTTCGAGTAACTTATGTCAAGTCCCACTTAACGTTTTCCAAACAGCACTCTGATTCAACCACCACGCCCCAGAATCACAGAATGGGTCAGGTCAGAAGGGATCACAGTGGGTCATTTGTCCCAACCAGGGTCGATCCCGAGCACATGGCACAGGATTGTGTCCAGATGATTCCTGAGTATCTCCAGTGAGAGAGGCTCCACAGCCTCTCTGGACAACCTGTTCCAGTGCCTGGTCACTGCACAGTAAAGAAGTCCTTCCTCATGTTCAGCTGGAGCTTCCTGTGCATCAGTTGCTGCCCACTGCCTCTTGTCCTACTGCTTGGGACCACCAAGAAGAGCCGGGAAACATCCTCTTGGCCCTCGCCCTTAAGATACTTATACACATCGGTGAGGTCCCTTCTCGCGGCTGACCAGGCCCAGCTCCCTCAACCTGTCCTTGTTAGGAGTTGCTCCGGCCCCTTAATCTTTGTTACCCCCCGCAGGACACGCTCCGGGACGCTCCAACCCACTGGCGGTGCGTCCGGCGCACCTCAGCCAGCGGGCCGGCCGGGCAGCAGCCGCAGGCGCAGGGCCGGGGACAGGGGTGCGGCGGGTGTCCCGTGTGGGGTGTCCCGTGTCCCGTATCCCGGTGTGTCACCGCGCGGGCTGCGGGTGGTCGGGGCACGTGGCGCGGGAGGGGGGGCTCGCGGCACGTGAGCGCCCTGCCCGCACATGGCGGCGGTCACATGACCGGGGCGGGGGCGCGCGGCGGTCACATGACGCGCGGCGGGCGCCGC
>VXAC01005722.1:274530-350725 GCA_013399225.1 Rhipidura dahli | reverse complement strand
TCGGGCTCCCCCGGCCCGTGGGTCCGGGACAGAACCGCCGCTCCCGACGCCTGGAGAGGCGATGGTTTGCTTTGCTTTTGGCGTTGCCTCGCTGCAGACAGAGGGTTTCTTGCCATCTCCTGCGTGGTGTTGCCTAAATAAATCTTGTTCTCGGCCACACCGTGCCCGGTGTGTCTGTGTGGTGTCAGAAGTTGTGACTCGCTCCTGGTGCGCAGGGAGAGCGCAGGGGAACAGGACCGATCTTCTCCTTAGGAGACAGTTAAGTGACTAAGTGTTTTGAAAATGTCTAGGGGGATAATTTGCTTGTTAACTTTTTGCGCAATGCCAGACACCGTGTGGCTGCCTTGCAAAGTCGTGTATGGTGCACGGTGTGTTGAAAAGCTCGGGCTGAATCCGTGTGTGCCAGCGAGGAAGGAAGTGCAGCTGAGGCTCTGGCAGTGCCAAGCCCGCAGCTTTCAGTGCGGTGTTACAGCTGTGAATGTGCATTGCTGAGAGATGAAGGCTCAGAAGTCGTGTTGGTCCAATATGTTGTGATCTGTTCCTATGTGAGAGGAAACCTTCAGTAAAACAAAAGGCTTGAAAGGAGTTGTGATCTCTTGTCTTCAGGAATAGAGGCCTCCTAGTCAGAAGGAATTGGTGTCTTTAGTGTAATTTAGTTTCCATGGAAGGTGATGATAGTATGTATCTTTGCTGTGCCAGAGCTCTGTGAGCCCAGGCTGGGCACTGAAGAATCTTTCCTGAGCATTGATCACTTTGCTCCACTCCCCTGTTGCTCTGTGGTGTGCCAGAAGGTCTTAGGGTCGATGGAAAATCTGGAAACTGGTCAAACAACTAATAATGATACGGGTAAGGTGAGAAACCACCAGGTGGAAATGACATCATGTTAGTTTCAGACCGTGAATTACGTTTCGTAAACGTATGTACCCACCCAGGTGCTCTTGCTGTGGTCAGGCTGTTTACCTGCTAATAAAAATATGTTTGCTGGTGCCTTGAATAGCTTGCAGTTGCAGTGGTTGTGTATTTGATCATCTTCATTTCTAGAAAAAAAAAGAAAAAAAACAAACCTAAGAGCTGATTGGTGTTTACAACAGTATTGCCATGTGGCAGAGTTGATGATTCTTAATTAGGGTGAAGATTCTTGTAGTTGAAGAATTACAAGAAGCAGTCTTGTTAGAGGGCGATACCAAGAGAGAGTGTAAAATGGGGAAATAATCAATGCAGGGAAATTATTAATAGATTTCATCAAAGACGGGGACTTGAGCTGATTTCTTTCAGTATTTGGGGGATGAAACTAGATGATCTCAAAGGTGTCTTCCAACCCAAAACATCCTATTCTAATTTAGTTGATAATCTTGGTGCACAAAATAAGATGCAGTAAGATTCTTGCTGATGACCCAAATCTGGCAACATTTGCAGGGCCAAAGAGGACTGAGAAATCCTTCAGGAAAAATGGATTTAAGCTGGGTGCCAAAATTAAATAAAACCTAGAGTCTGAAAGGCAGCATGCAAGGTCTGGAGCTGTACCAGGGAACAAGGACTTCTGTAACAGGAAAGAAGAGAGACTTGAATGTAGTAAAGGATCATGGGACATGAGCAAACTACTTTATGACTGAAAAAAGAAACTGTGATCCTGTGTGCTGCTCATTAAAGAGAAGTGTGAACTTTCTTGTACATCAGCTTGAGTCAAGCATTTAAAAAAAAGGGATATGCAGACTTCAGGAAGTGCCAAAAGCTGTTGGGAGGGTGAAGCTAAGGCTGAGACGGGACATAACAGTTTGAAAGCCCCGGTTAGGCACAGTATTACTGCACAGCTTGTAATTGGGAGCTACAACCTCCAATGCCATGTGTTGAAAAGACTCCTGCAAATTCTGAGAATTCTGTGATCACCTGGTGGGCAAAGCCCCGAGGGACACAGAGGAGACTCTCAGCTGAAACAGTGATGTTTTTGTGACACCGTGGTTTCTTTCCTGGAGGCTAAATGTATTATCCAAGCTCCAGTGCTGTGCCATCCAGAGCAGGGAAGAAATATCTGCAGCACCTCCTTTTTGCTTGGAGGAATTGTGTTGCAGTGCCAGTGCCAGCCTTGATAGAGACATCAAGGCTGGCAGTGTGAGTCAGGAAGCAGACTAAGAAGCCTGACACCTGGGTTGTTCTCTTTCCCTCCAAGATGTGTTCATGATTACAAGTAACGTGGGGAATTGACTGTGTAGATGCAATCCTGTGTTCTTAGGAAGAGACTGTTGCCTCCCCAAACTGCCAGTGGGAAGTTTTGTAAGAACAGAACTTTTTTTTCTTTCTGCCTGTTGGAACTTTTGATGGAGGATGCCATGATGTGGCATCACATCTTCTGTGCAGTTGACTGGAGTGTCTTAACTAGCCTGGATGAATTTAACTTCCCTTTTGGCTTTCAGTCGGCAGAAGTGAATGAATGGTGGGTCCTCTGCTCTGCTGCTGTATCTTCAGAGAGCTTCCTCCATAACTGTTGGAGCTGAGAGGAAAGGGGATGGATGTTCTGGTTTGGCTCCCTGTGTGCCATAAATAAGAGTTAACAGAAGCTGCCACCAGCTGGGAGTTTCAAATTTAAAAACAATGTCAGGGCTTTTTTTCTGAAGTTCCAGGTGGCTAAGCTGTCGATCAAAGTAGTTGTTGTACATGAATGTGGCACTGAATCCATGTATAACAAGACTCATGATGGACAGGTTTTGGTTTTTTTAAAAAGAGGGATTGGGGTGGGAACTCTGCCATTCCTGTAGTGCCAGCAGTTACTCATGTCAGAGGCTTCCTAGTGTGAAGGCAGGTGGAGCTCCTTTTCCTTTGCCCTCAGGAGCTTCTGTGCCTGATTACAGTTAGGGTTTGTAGTAGTGTATGTCTGTTTTCACCAGAAGTGTGTGTTACTTTGGTAAATATTTGTCTGTGTTGAAGTTACTGCTCTGTTTTGCTGAGCTGTTTGCTCTTAGTGGAGATTACAAGCTATGTGTGCTGCAGGATTGCTGAAATTCCGACTCCAGCCCGAAAGTTACTTCTCAGATTTCACTTTCCAATAGAGAAATGTTTTTTGGTTTCTCTTCAAGAAGAGAGTTCTCTGAACCTCTGTGTCTGACTTGGAATTGAGGACTGTGTTTACGTGCTGCTGAATTATATAACCTCCAGTTATTGCTTAAAGGAGGGGAGAAAAACAATTTATTCTTACTGCAAAGCAAGCCTTTCTTCCATTTGGTACCTGTGTCATTTCTTCACCTCCTGGAATGTGCTTTCCCATTCCTAGATGTCCCATCCCACGTGTTTCCTCCTCTGTCTCCAAGCAGAAAAAGCTATTTGTAAAACCTGTTTCCTTTGTAAGGCATTTTTGCAGCTGTGGTTGATTCTGCTGTCAAAGGACTAATTGCCTCCACATTAAATTCAGAAGAAAATATAATAGGCATTTTTTTAACCCAATCTCCAAATAAGTTAAGAGAAATGCATGTAATGTTTCTTATATCTGCATTTTTACTCTTTTTTATTATTTTTCAGGGTTTGGGTGTCTCCTAATTGAAGAGAGTCAAAATACTGATTGCAAGTGAATCCTCAGTCAGCCTCTTGGATGCCTCTGATAACATAAGAAGTCATGGCAGAAAATGATGCAATGCCAACCTTACCAAAAAAGTGTGGCCCATACATTTCATCTGTAACCAGTCGGGGCATGAATTTGGTAATTCGTGGTGTAGTGCTGTTTTTTATTGGTGTATTTCTTGCATTAGTATTAAACTTGCTTCAGATCCAGAGAAATGTTACTCTCTTCCCCCCTGACGTGATCACAAGCATCTTCTCCTCAGCTTGGTGGGTACCACCTTGCTGTGGCACAGCATCAGGTAAGTTCAGTCACGTGTGCATGCCTGGTGTGCAGAGGTAATTAGGTAGTAAACAAAAAACTGTGTGAGAGGTGGGGAAGATCCCTTTTAACATCACTGTCCTTGTTGAGCTGTTGGTATCCTTCTGATCTCCCCATGTATACATGAATATGAATGTGTCCAGAAATTGTTCTTCTGCTGCCTTGTCTTACTGTAAAGTTGTTAGTAGAGCACACCCTTTGTTTTTTTCTGCTGGGTTAGAGTTTATCAGACATGAGGAGGTGATGCTGCTGCTGACCCAGAGTTGGGTTACAGGAGTGTGCCCCTAGACAGCCCTTGAAAATACCCTGGTGATGTCAGACTGTGCAGCACACTGTGCTTTGTTTGAGCACAGCACACCACCCTGAGAAATGCTTCCTTTTGTGGTCCAGCTTTCTATTTGTTACTCCTTCTAGTTCGAGGTACAGCCTTAGCCCTGCAAAGCTGGGAGCTCTGACTGTGTCTCTGGGAGCTGAGGCTTGCAGTTGGCAGCTGTAGGGGCATGGTGCAGAACAGAACACCTCTGTGCAATTGTGTATCTCAGATGATGTGAACATGCTCCATTTCTCCCATGACCACGTAGGGAGTTGAGCCTTCTCTGTGTTTAGCCAATTTAAGTGAGTTGTCTGCTGGAGGTGGTAAGAAATACCCTCTTTCTCCTCTCCTTGGAAGTATCAAGGGATATTCCATGTTACAAGCATGATGGAATTTGACTTTCTACCTGGCTCTGAAAATCACTGGTGCTTTGGGTCAGTTTCATGCTTTACTAAGGGAATATTCTTTGCAGCCAGTACTGGAGGATTCTGCTGGGGTGAATACAGGTGGTGTCTTCCTAGAGGAGATTTTAATCAGATTGAGAAGTTCACAATTCTGAGTATTAATGTGAGTCAATAAATTTTCTTTCAACATGGCATCACTGTTTTACTAACAATAATACTTAAGCCTGTTTTTTTCCTAGTAGTCTAATTGGGGGTTTTTTTTGATACCTTCTTGAAATAGTACACCTCAGATGTCATAGAGGAGCCTGATTTAAAAGGAAACCCTCCAGACAGATCCCTGGATGTTGTATTCTCCAGTGAAAATGCATGTGGCATGTTATGGTGACATTTACATACCTGCTTTATCTGCTAGTTATCTTAGTCCTCTTCTTCCTGTCTTGCCAAAATTCTCGATTAGTTTTTGGTTTATGTCCTGCAGTTTATGTAATGCATTTTTCTTTTGTGCTTTAAACTGGCTAAACTGATTGTCTTGACAAATAAACCTGGTAAAGGTTTGATCTTTTATGTGTGGATTAGTGGGGGTTGCAATGAGCCCCAGCTTGCTGCAGCTGCATTGCACGAGGTTTGCAGCGTTCACTGTGACATTTGCACCGTCGGCTCTTTGCAGCAGGCTGCACTTGTGCTCTCTTGGGTCACCTGAGAACGCTGCAGCTGCCAGGGGAACTCGGGAAGGTTACATCTTGCCATCATCTCAAAAGAAACTTGTGTGCCTTTCTGGGTCTGATGGGTTGGTGGTTCTGATGGAAAGACTGGATATGGCTTGTAAAGTGTAGTATTTGATTATAGTAGTTGATTTTAAGCCACCTGATTTAAAGATACTACGGCCTTAATTGGCTTTTCCCAGCAGGAGTAACCCCTGTTGAGGTGTTCAGGGTCTTCTTTTTTCATTATCATTGTCTTCTTTTTTCATTATCAGTCTTCTCCATTTTTTTTCCTTATCTTCTCTGCTAGCATACATACAGGGAACCTCTGTGGTAAATGCTGATAATTCGCCCGTTCTCTTACCATTTGTGCTTGCACAGCCTTCCTGGAATTGACGTGAACATTTCTCTGCAGTATGGTTTATTATTATGAACAGAATAAAGGTATTTTGCATATTTATAATCAGTGGTGATCAGAGAAGTCCTTTCATCCATCACCGTTATTAGTCATGAGTTTGGCCCAAGGCCTTTGGCAAGAAAATTGCTCAGGGAGCTTTTTTTTCCACTCCAGCTTTACTGATGATTTATTTTCCCGAATCCTGGAGATCAGTTTTCTCTGTGGCAGAATAAAGAGCATTTGCAGTGTTACCCCAGCAGTGTGCTGGACTGAAGGCACTGGGGTCTGTACCGATGGCTCAGGCTCTGCTGTGCTCACACCACTACAGTCTAACTTTAAAGCACTACTATTACTCCTTAGTGGGGGTGGCAAAAGTCTTTTTAGCTGCAGTTGCAGTAGGGAGCACGTTTGTGAAGAAATATTGAAAGAGTATCACAATTCCCTGGGGCTGGAATTCCTGTATTCAACAGCTACCATAGGCTCTTGGCTTTCTTTCTTCTGGGTGAGCTTGATAGTAGCATTGAAGAGAAAAACATTATCCAAACAAAGCCTGCTTGTAACAAGAACAAAAGAAAATACAGAATATTGATGTTATAAACCACACCAGTACTGTGGTGTGTTGTGTTTGCAGCTATTTTAAATATGTTTGATATTTGGAATTTTTGGAAGTGCCAACCTGCAAGCTATTAGTGCTCTTTCTGAATTACAGTTCAGATTTTGATGTGGGGGAGAGCTCTGTCATCCTCTGCCCCTGGTTAAAATTGTCTCTGTATTGCTACTTCTGCTGCAGTGGTTGAAGATGCTGTTGAAGTTTACAGGGCTTTTTAAAATAATGAAATTCTTTGAAATTCCTCTTCTTCTACAGTGTGTGTTTCTGTGCTGTTTATCCTTAAAAATCCGTTTTAGTAGTGACTGTACTTGTCAAAGTCTAGATGGTCTTTATTCTAGTTAAATGTTGCCTATGCTTTAACTTTGGGGCCTTTTTTCTTTCCTGTCTCCACAGCTGTGATTGGGTTATTGTACCCCTGCATGGACAGACATCTGGGAGAGCCACATAAGTTCAAGAGAGAATGGTCCAGTGTAATGCGATGTGTAGCTGTCTTTGTGGGAATAAATCACGCCAGTGCTGTATCCTATATTGGAATACATTGGTGGGAACAAATGGGCTTCCACTTAAAAAAGCTCACACAGTTAGTCATGGTGAATTGTTGTTAAAGGTGTAGCATACACATTTTTGCAAGGGAAATGCAGAATATGTGTCAGTGTCAAACTCGTAGCAGTATTGGAGGTGATGAGTCTCACATCTTTTTGTTCTGAAAAATAGTTTCATTAGAAATGTCTCGATATTGGGCTTTATCTTGCTTGGAGTCTTTATGTTCTTTGAATAATTAAAGTGTGGGAAGATGCTCATGTGGTAGGTATTGTAGAAAAGTGCTTTAGGACGTTCCAAGCTGATGTCTTTTTAATGCTGTAGGAAGAGGTTGAGGCCCTGTTTTGAGTCATTGGTGAAGCACGTGCACTTTGCAAAGAATGGGGAAAACTGAGGACCAGCAATACCCAGGAGTATACAATGCCAGCAAGTGTTGCTACCCCCTTCTGCAAAGGATGCCATCCTTCATGCCAAGAGAGTACCCTGAGAGACAGGGTGCTTTTCTCATGGTGCACTTTACTGGCAGTGCTGTGGGTCCTGAGGTTTTCTGCAGATATGTATAGTGCCTCCTCTGTCAGCTGAAACCAGGGTCTGCTTGTGAAAATTGGAATCTTGTGAAGAAAGCTGATCTTCTCTGTGATGCTCATCTCCATCAGTGGCAGCTCCAACACAGTTCACAAAAATAGTGCTGAAAGTTCTGTTTGTGTTCTACTGAATCTCCTCATTCCCAGGAGGAGAGGTCACTTTAAGTGAAAGGTGGGAAAGCTGGCTGAGTTAGTTGTCACTGAGGTTGCTTGGCCACTGATGAGTTTTGTTGTGTGTTTTTTTTCCCCACCCTCTGCTATCCAGTATGGCTGGATGAGCTGGAGCTGCCAGGGTTCCAAGTCACTCCCACTGTCCCTCACAGACTTCACTCTCCTTGCCAAAGATGCACTGGTCTCGTGCTTTGGTTCTCACTGACCTGGCCTGTACCTATTGGGTGGACTCATGGCAACTTTGGTGCTTTTAAGAAGTAAGAGTTGACAGCTCCTCTTTGCACGGGTCTGATTATTTACAGCAAATTTTCTGCAGTTCTCTAACAGCTGTTCCCCATATTTTGGGACATCAGTAATGTACTGTTTGTATTTCCTGCTTGACAGCTCTCCAGACTGCTTTCTCTTCAGCTACTGCCAGTTCTGCACATTTCCAGATTTGGTGAGGGTTCTGATCTTCTTTGACACTTTCTCTGAAGTTACTGATTTTTATCCTGTAATTACTCATTTCAGTTCACCAAGCTTGTTTCTCATTTCCACTAGGTCTCTCTCCAGATTTTTGTGAGAAAACAGGACAGTGGTTTTTATACCGTCATCCCATAAATTTGCTTTCAGGCCTATGAAACATGACAAGCCCCTTTTTAATTATCTGTTTTGGAGAGGAGCAATGAAGATGAGTTAATGTTTCCAAAACATTTTGAAGGATGTGAAACACACAAAGATATCTGAACTGACTTCACAATTCTTTCACAAGTTGACAAAACTGACTTTTAATGTTGATTTACACGAACACTTTCTACTAATATTTTCATTTACAAAAAACATAAACATGTTAATGTTGAGCTGAATGTAAAGCATCATATAATTTAAACAAAATTGCAATTAAGAGTGATAAACACCTTTTTTTGGTAAATCCCTATGAGCTGAAGAAGTCTAGTGCTAGATGTAAGATTCCATATTGACTGTAATAAAGGGCCAAGTGAGGATGAGATGTAACGTGCATTGTGTGTCTACAAAATGCTTGATTGTGTGGTAGATGAAGAGGTTCTTCACTCTTTTACAGTGCAAAGACCCTAAAATTTGAAGAAGTGTCATAAAGTTTTTAGTTTCCTGAAATGCTACAGTTACAAGGCTTATTTCCTCACATCTGATAGCTGTGTTAGAACTGATACAGGCTACACTGTACTTTTCTTAAAGCTATTTTTTTTCTGTAATGCCAAAATATAAACAGGATGACAAAAATTGCTTTATCCTTGTACATGGTATTTCCAAGGTTATCCTTAACAACCAACACAGAAGGTGGATTTTGCCAACAATATCCAGCTCTCTCTCACATTGGCTGCCCTGTCCATTGGGCTGTGGTGGACCTTTGACAGATCACGAAGTGGCTTTGGTCTTGGAGTAGGAATTGCTTTCCTGGCCACGTTGGTGTCACAGCTTCTGGTATACAATGGAGTTTATCAGTAAGTATTTGCTCCCCTAAGGTGAAACGATAATGTTCTGAAGCTGTAACATTAAATCAGAATAACTGAAAGAGTGTGATTTGACTTGATTTTCAAAGCTGTCAGCACCTAATTTTGAGTACAGCATAAATTGGACTGTTTATGAAAGCTCTTATGTGAGTGTAAGTGAGAAATCTAGCTGGAAATGCTCATTGAAATAAAATTGCTACCTTGCCAACAATGTAACAGGCTTTGTTTGGTCGAACAAATGCAGCTATAATCAATAAGAAGCCTCCTTTGTTGTTTGCTGCAAGAAATTATATTTCTGTAAAACATACCTTTTTGAGCTGAAATGCCCTAATAATTGTGAATATGCCTTGTGATTGGAGGACTCTTTGTATTGCACAACACTAAGCTCAAAAATGTGCATTCTTTTCCAGATACACATCTCCAGACTTCCTCTATGTTCGTTCCTGGTTGCCGTGTATATTTTTTGCTGGTGGAATAACAATGGGCAATATTGGCAGGCAGCTGGCAATGGTGAGTTTGGAGGGGAAGGGTTGATTGCCTCACAGTAAAAGTTTAAATGTACATATCATTTCTTCTCCATGTGTACCAGCCAGCTATTTGGCTCAAGGGTGTGCAGTGAGGTAGAAATCAATCATTACTTGTTGATGTGCTTAGTGAGCTGATTATACTGTTACTCAGAGCACACCCATGTTTTGCTCTGTACTTTGTTGCATACTTTTAGGACCATGAGCTAAGTAAGAGCTGCTGTGTTTGGGGAGAAATCAGGCCATCCCCAAAGTCTGACCTGCTCAGGGGACAGAAATTGCAGCCACCACTTCGTGCACAGAACTTAAGGAGATCAAACTTCTCTGGGTGGAGTTTAACAAGTGCTATTTTATCACCCATTTTGTAGAAAAATCACTTTATTAAGTCTTCTTCAGTAGTGATGAAAATTAATACTATTTTGTCAACTTCTGTTTTTCAGTATGAATGCAAAGTCATTGCAGAGAAGTCTCACGAGGACTGAGAGGAAACAATATGCACCTTTTAAACAGGAAAATGTCTGACAAATTACTGTTGGAGGAGCATAAGGAACACTTGACTATGAAATTGCCAAAATGCAATTTTTTCCCTTGAGTGGTATACTTTACTGCAATCTGTGATTGCTGCTTCTAATAGAAACCTTGATGTCTGATTTTAATTACTGTGAAGTTACAATAGTATGCAATACATTTGACAATATTGGTTCAATTATAGGATTCTTTTTTCCAAATCTAAACAGTTTACCATAAATTCCTGTCTGTCTGTCATGTTGCAGTGCCAAACTGAACCTTTGCACTACGTTTCTGTAGCTGAAACGTCTTGCTTCACTTTATCTTGAAAGTTTTGAGGAATTTGTTCTTAAGAGCTAGTGAAAAACAGAGGGGGTTCACATTTAGCAATGAAGATCTCTTTCCATGATGATAGCCCATAATATCTGTATGAAATTTATGGATTGCAGATGAACTTTGATGCAATAAGTAAGTGATTTATGCCTATTAACACAGTATATCATTCTTCTGACTCACGTTACAGGTGAGGAAACTCAATGCGGGTTATTGCCATAGCATTTCATTTTTCTATAGTAGAAGTATCACAATATAACAGAATTGGAAACTAAGTCTGGAAACTATTTGCTGTTTTCCCTTGGTACTCCCAGCATATATGTTTGTTTTTGAATTTATGTGACCCATGGACAGATTCTGAAACTGCTTGTGTGCAAAACAGGATACAGTTCAGGTCATTCTTGTACAATCCTTTAAGCTGATTTGTGTTGATAGGAAATACAACTTAGGGAGTTTTTATTGCAAAATTTAATTCTGCTGAAATAAATCAGCCACTAACCATATAGTATCATAAACCCCTCCATTACCAATGTTACTCTGGGTGGTCCTTGCCCACTCCCTGCTCTGTTGGCAGAGATCAGCAGGGATGTGTTCTAGGTACTGATGGAGCCCTCGTTGCTCTCACTGTGTCCAGGCAACCATAAATGTATTTGTTCCTGTAGCAGTTTTCTGAGGCAGAGAAATGCTGTTACCCCTGTTTGGCAGGTGCCTGTGCACAGCCAGCCTGGTAGGACAGCAAGCTGAAAATGGGCTGTGTGCTGATCAGGTCCCTTCTTAAGAAGGCTTTTAATGTGTGACCCATATTTGGGGGCATACATGGAATTTTCTCTTGGCTTTGCAGCTCCCTTTTAAGACCATGAGCTAGAAGAAGTGCAAGAAGGCAGAAAGCAGATTTCAAGAGGACACTGCTAACCTGTGCCTGCAGTGAGTTTGGCATGGGATGTCTCCACTTTGTTTTCCCCTTCTGTCTTTTCTGATGATGTTTAAATGTATTTGTTTTCTTTTTTTTTGTCTTTAAGTACTATTTTTTAAGTCTTCCATGAAAGGTTAATAAGACATGTTACAGTCACCTAGGGAGGCTGGAGTTGGTCCAAAGAACAAGTATATGTTTAGACAAGTTTTTATTAATAAATGTGTGAATGCATTGTACATGAAGCTTGAGCTAGGCAACTTTTTCGGTCTTACCTGCTTACCTCCAAGTCTGAAAAGTGTGGAATGAGCACTTCCAAAAGCATTGAAATAAAAGACCTGGTCACAAAAGGAAAAATTCTTGAATGGGGAATTGTAAAAATAATAAATAAGCAAGTGATGTATGAAGAGCTTGGTTCTGCATCTCTGCAAATTCTCATCACCTGCAGCACACTGTCCCAAGGTGATGCTTCAGAAAAGCAGAGGTACTTTGCTTTAAGCAGAGGTGGAACATCTCTAAGTAGATTCCTGACTAGAGATTTTCTCTTAATCAAACTATATGGCAATGAGAAACATTTTATTAATAAAATTAAGCTGGGCATGAGTGAAGAGTGTCTTCCTTTAGGGAGGCTCTGGCAATTCGACAAAGAAGTTGGGTCTCTCTCTTACAGTATTTCACCTCATCCACCTTCTTTACTTCAACAAATGGCTTCAGCTTGGTGGACAGCATGAGAAGTCCCTCTTGAGTTATCAGGACATGAGTGGCATAAAAATTCAGATGTTTCTTATCCTAACTGTAGAGAATAACATGGTACCTCAGTAACCAGTGTGCTGACTTGTTAAACAGTGTAGTTTCATCATGACTAATGAGTGTGTACAACTGAAGATGAGTTGGTTTTGTTATTCCCTTGGTGGTAGAACTGCTGTTACCTGCCAGTCTTGATACTTACACAGAAACAGCCTTGTGTGTGTGTCGAAATGTGCAGTATGTGGGAAGTGATTGTTGTGCATCTGTGGCACCCACTTTGCAGCACTTGCACTCAGATTCAGCAAAACCTGGTTAGACTGTGCTGTCCGCTGACTTTTAAATTTCATTTTGGAAATTTTGAGCATGTTGTACAAAGGCAGCAGTCATCCAAAATAAATTTGGGTGGAGTCCTTTATTATATGTGTCTTACTGTTTTTATTTTTTCTTGACCAACATCAGTACAGGATCACATCGTGGGTGTCCTGTTGTTTCAAACTGTGCTGTGATTTTATGGCTGATGTGTTCAAACCCTGGGAAAGGTTCATGATGAGAATGCTGACACGGCCTTAACTTTAGTGGTGTGGATGTGCTGCTACTGTATAGCACATAGTTGTAACTTAGACTGTCTTAAAAACGTTGTTCAATAAAGAATGAATAAGGTATATTTTAGATACAACTTTAAAAGCTCTATAACCTCTTCACCAATTAACCCTTGTAAGCTCTATGCTGTTTAAACTGGCAAATTGCTTTTAAAAGCAAAATGTGCATTAAACACAATTATAACCTTGATTGATAGGTTTCTTTAAGAAATTATATTGATATTTAAAATACACTGAGTTGCCTTCTATCAGCAATATCATAATAATTCTGACCATTTAGGTGGCATATTGGTTGCACATCTGTATAAAAATAGTGAAAAAGAAGCAGAGAAGATAAATCAGCTGTGATTCTATCTTAATTACCATTCTGAGCAGCCTTGGAAAATCTGCCCTTTTGAATCTGCAGTGGGAATAAGATAACTTCACTCACAATATAGAAAATAGAGATTTAGATATAAATAGCTGCTATGAATATGAAAAAACCCAAAACACAAATGGCAGGGAAATTCATAATATATTTGTATTTATTAATGTTCTGGTCTGGATATGAACTGAATGTTACTCTGTTATTCACAGCTCCATTCATCGTGCCCATCACTGTCTCAAAAGGATGTGACAAGCAGAGGTTTGGAAATGTGTAATGGAAAAGCATCCAGGCAGAGATGAGGACAGGGTGAGAAAAGAGGTGCATGGGTTTGGAATGCAGTCCCACAGCAGGGCAGTACCACAGCTGAAAGCTGGAAGGAGTGCAGGGGGTCAGTGGAAAAAGCCCCTGTTTGTACTGGCAACCTGTGACTCAGAATTCCTAACTCTGCTACCAAAATGCAGCATCCTGGGCATGCCATGTGTCTGACCAGGCAGATTATAGCCAGGGATAGAAATGACCATAATTTTGGGTCGTAAGCACTAAGATTAGCCAAAAGCACAAGAGCAAAGGTGTTTTTCTGAAAACTTAACCTCTCCCTTCCATCTGTAGCCTTGGAGAATGAAAATTCCAGGTCTTTCCAGCCTGAGGGTGTCAAATGGAAAGTTACTTGGGTTTTGAGGGAATATTCCAACTGCAGAGCTGTCAGGCTTTTGAAAAATGCACCCTATGTCTCTCAATATAACATTGCTGCTGTAAGCAGATAGGAGGAGAGTAAACAAAGAAACTTTTCCTCCGTAGCTTCTGGTACTTCCCTGCTGCCATCTGGCTGGGAGCTGCCACAGGGACCTGTGGGCATACACCAGTCCTCCCTTTTTATCTTTCCTAGTACATAAGGAAGGAACATAATTCCACCAGCTGCATCACCCTGGACATTTTGCATATGCTTCTTACATTTTGGAGCAGTGTTCCCAATAATTCTTGATGGCAGTGGGTGAACAGAACCTGTGGAAGTGATGTTAAATAGCAGATCAGTGCTACTGAAAGTAGGTGCACAGCTGGGCAGAAGGAATGCGTGCCTCGCTGTGGGAATAGCTATCTAATGCTGTTAGTTCTGATGCCAGTACTAAATGCAAAGCATGAGTAATTTTGCAGCTTAATGTTCAGCACTAAACAGTAAATGAAAGGTCAGTCCAACGTGTTAACTGTCGTGGAATAGTAAACACTCCTTTAATTGCTTCAGGCAGCCAGCTTGGATTTTTGGTGTGTCTGTTGTCATGTTTTGAGCAAGCATGGTCCAGAGCCTTGTCCTGATTACCTCTCCCCCAGTCAAATGACAAAGCCTCAAATTAAAGGATAAACTTTATGCCTGGGCTTTTCAGGCAGCGTTCTGGGAGTTTGTGCTTTGAATGTTTAAAAGCCATGCTGGGGAGGATGTAGGGGTTATTTCTTGATCTGATCAGAGCTGAAATCCAGGTTAAAATGTAGTTTGGCATTTTCTTGAGGTTTTCTGTTCTTGTTCTTTGGTTCTGAAGCACAGTTCAGTAGCTCCTGTTGCACATCTGCACATTTTTAGCCTGCCCAGCACTGCAGCGGATAGGAGGCAATATATAGGAACAGAAAGGAATATAAAGTGAACAGACAGCTACTAATGTTTTTCAGGCCAAGCTGGTTGAGAGCTCTGTGTCCAGTGTGCCCTGTACATCTGTGTCAGATGCACAACCTGCAGCATTTCCAAATTGAGGTTCATAGGATTCACTTTATGTACAGGCAGCAGTTCTGCCTTGTCTTTGTCAAATATCCCTGCAGGAGGGGACCTGTTGTACTGTAGTTGTGCAGGGATATATGCACACATTGCAGAGCATTTGCAGTGGCAAGGTCCACAGGTATAGCCATAAGATCTGCTTTTTATGACTTTGTTGGTAGAAATCCTGAAATTGTGCCTTTGAAGCACATGTGGCAAAATAGTTACTGAAAGAAAAATCTGTATTTATAAATATGTCACTGTCTGAATTCACAATATAGTTTTGCTATTTCTGTTCTCCGATTAGTTCAGTGTATGTCTCGTAACCAACATTTAAATATTTAATAGTTTTTGGTAATCAAACCTCAAAGCAAGATTTGTTGAAAGCAATTATTGGGGAAGAAGGTTTGCACTAAAAAGAAAGCCATGAGGAGCAGGGTTGCACCTGAATTTACCATACAGAAATTATGCAAGGAGAGCCTCCAGCATTTTCCATAATGTTGCAAGAAGGAGAAGGGCAGTAAGTGATCGTTCTGATTGTACCTTGGGTTTCAAAACAAGGGTAAGGGGAGTCTTGCAGATGTATTTGTATTGACTTGTTCTGGTCTCAGCTGTTCTCCTCATTGGCCATGATCACCAGAACATGTTTTGGCTCGTCTGTTTTTCTCTATCCCAGCTGTGCCAGTTGTTTCCTCTGTGACTAAGGATGCCTGGGGTAAGCCTAGATATGCCACCAGAGAATTTTCATGGAAATATTGGTTTAGCAACTTCTTGCTGAGATTGACACGTTCCATTTGAACTCTGTGAGAAACTGCTGGTCTGGCCCAGGGCACTGGCTGGCAATTTTTAGGTAAAGTGACTCCACAGTGTTCAGGTGGGGTGAAAGGATGCCCAATGCATGTAAGGTAATTAAGTGCATGTGTTAATTACAGATTCCAACAAAGAGCAAAGTTGCCCTGCTCTGCAGACCATCATTTCTTGTCTTGAGCAGTGGGACATGCCATCGGTGTGCTAAAGAGAGAAGAATATGCTTTCTTCCTCCTTCTTATTCTTCCTTTGCACAAATAGCAGCCTGAGCTAAGGACAGTTAATCTTGTTCTTGGATCCAGGACTATGTATAGGCTGGGTTAGCCCTGAAAGACTCCACTGTCTCTTTTTAAAAACAAAAGCTTGTTCTGAGCTGCATGTCAAGTGGAATCGTTGCTGAATGAACTGACGTGCAAAGTCAAGTTCTCAGCCAGACTGGCGTAACTCCATCGATTTCTGGATATTCAGCATTTCATGCTGGTCAGGAATTTGGCCCACTGTGTTTTAAAGGGATGAAATTATTTAGACCTTAGTTCTTTTCTCATCTGATACAGGTCAAAAAAAGTCCTACATTGTGCAACACGTAAGAGCAGCACGCTGCAGATTCTGCCTTTCCCTCCTGTTTTTCAGCACTGATGAAAACTGTCATCATCCTCTGTGATTTGCAATATGTGCTTTTTCTATGGGATATCAGCTCTTCAGGAGAATCAGATCTGGCAGAGCAGATTAATAATAATGCAAATACAAAATGTTGGCCGCTGATGAGCTTGTTGTCATAAATGCTTGCCACAATCCTGCTTTTTTTTTTTTTTGGTCCAGTATTTTGCTTGTAGGAAATTCAGCTGAGGCTTTGTGTTGGACCTGTGCCTGCTCTGATTAAACTGGGGAGAAAGAAATAATACTGCTTTGTGTGCTTTCAGACTCATCTTACCAACCAGTTTCCTCAGATCAGTGTATCAAGCAAAACTGGTGCTGGAGTAGTGGCTTGAAGAAGATAAATTGAAAGATCCTGAAGACTGATAGTTTAAGGTCATGAATCAATGAGGTGATGTGTCCACTATGGGGATAGGTGCTACAAGAAGTGTTAGAGATGTAGTATTATGTAGGCAGTAAGTGTAGAGATGCAGTGTTAAAAAATAATGCAGCTGGTAAAAAGGAAGGTATGTACCTATTCCTGGAAATGGGGTTTTTTTCCAGGTTAGTTCTGCAGACTTTGATCGTTGTGCTTGTCCGGGGGATGAACTTTGGGACAGTGAAGAGCAGCAATCTGGGGGGGTCACTTGATAAGCTGGCTGGATACAAAAGGGAACTCATTTTAGATGTCAGGTCAAAATGTCCAGCTCAAAGACAAATACCAGTGGTATTTGTATGGTACACACACGGGCTTTTAGATTTTTTTAGAATGTAAATTTACAAAGAAGAATCACCTTTAAGTACCAAAAGACAAAGAGAGGTATGACAGGTTGCTTTTGCATTCAACCCTTAGCCTTGGTGGGAATATACTTGAAGGTGTGAGGAAGAGTTATTTTTTCAGACCCACCCATTCAGGGTGCTTTTTTGCACCCCAAGTCCCTGGATTTGCAGTGTGATTTGGGATGTGAAACATGCTGGGTTTCACCACTCTGAATCAGCTCACAGGTAAATAAGGATAGCTGTGTTGCTCCTGTGGCTTGACAAATGTGGTCCCTTAATCTGTTCCCAGGCAATAAAATAAGATTAGCTGAAACTGAAGGGGTTCCCCCATCAATGCCAGCTCAGTGCAAAGGCTCAGCTTCTTGTCTGTGGTGTTGCCTCTTCCTGCCTTCCCCTGGTCTTAGAAGCAGGACACCAGAGCACCCTCTGCAGCAGCAAAGGGACACTGTGTGTACCAGAACCCCCCCAAACTTTCCAGGAAGCTTCAAAGCTATGGGGACAGTATATGCTTTTTGGCATCATCTGAGTCAGCATTTCTTGGAATATTTAGGCTTTGGTGAACTGTCAGACCTTGATAGTTTGTGATTTCCAAGGTCACAGTAACTAATGAAGCCAAGAGGGATAGGGTGAGGTTGGTCATAGAGCTGCTGCAGGGCAGATTAAGGGATGGGACCTAGGAAGGGCTCTGTGCAACATACTCCTGATGTTTCTCTTGCACAGCTGCTTTGATGTACGCAAGGAGATTTCACTAAGAAACGACAGAAACAGGCAACTGACACTTATATAGACAAATCTTTATAGGATTTGATACCTTACCTAATGCTGACTGATGTTAAAAGGACTTCATGGGTAGGAAATCTTCCTAGAAAAATTGTTCTTACTTGAGTCCAGATAAATGGAGTGCAGTATCTGGTGCGTGCAGTGAAGATGAACATATGTTCATCACTTTGGCATCTCTTAAATTATTAAGGCCTGTTCATTCTGGTTTCTAAAGTTCTCGAAGGCAGTCTTATCACAACTGCATGGGTGCCCTGAGATGGTTAACAACATTGTTTATCAGGAGCACTGTCGCATCTTGTCGTTGATTAAAACCGTAACTTCCAACTTATTCTCGCTGGGAGAACAAAGTGGTTTAGATATTAATTCTCCTGCACTTCTTCAGTATCAGGCTTCTCTTCAACACAATACTACTGTTAATTAATTCAGCTGACCCTTTGTCAGGATTTCTAATGTAAAAAAAGCTGATAAATGCCTAGGCACAATATCTACTTAAAAAAAAAAAAAGGTCTGCATTTATTCTGACAGACAGTTAACACCTATAACATATACCTTGGAGCATTTACATATATCCTCAGCTTTTGGAATGTCTTCATCTCGCTGGTGTGCCTGAGGCCTGACATGAGTTGTTGGAAGATTCTGCCTTTGTCCTGGGAGCAGAACGTGGGTTTTTTGAAGTGTGGAGGGTCTGGGCCATGGTGGGACTTTGAAGGTGGCTGCAAGCAGAAGCTGGTGACCCATCTGCTTTCCTTCAAGAGGTGGGGGTTCAAAGAAACCCACCAAAGCTGTACTCTGAGCCAAGTGGTAATTGTACACTTTTGATTTACAGTTATCTGAATGTTGAGAAAAAAAAAATAGTTTCTTTTCAGCACCGTCTTGTCAAAATGCCAAATGCCGCTTGTTTTTGACATTTTCAGCTACTGTTAAATAATAGTCTTGCTTCTGTCACAGCTAATGTTGACTTGAAGGCAGTTGTGCATTTCTCAACTCAAATGCTAAGCAGACAGGCTTGGGTCTTGACAAATATTTTTCTGGGCTTGCCCAAGGCAAGTAAAAATGAGCTTCTAGTTAATCGTTTGTTTTAAAATTCAAATTGGTGAAATAGGCAATTAAAAAAATGACAATTTTCATCAAAGTTTGCAAATTAAATGTCTCTTTGCAGTCAGAGTGGGTTCAAGAAACTGCAATAGATAATTGCTATTTGAAATCATTGAAGTATCCAGCATTTTAGGGCCATGAGGATTGTGGCTGTTCTGCCTTAGTAAACCTTGATTGATTTGGTAAATAAGCATTTCAACTTATCTCTTCAAAATAAATAAGCAATTTTATTGCTTTATTGCTTACCCCTGTATGGGAGGTAAACAAGCTCTCGAGCAGCAACCCTGTGATATCATGAGCCCAAGTGCCATCTGTCACCGAGAATTCTGTCCCTTTATGCACAATAGCTACTTATGGCATTAGGTCCGTTGTAGGTTAATTGATTAGCAGAGATCCTCCTTTCAGTTGTTCCTGCTTTTCTTCGCTAAAGGACCGTATCTCTCATCTCCATTTCCTTTTCTCTCTCCCGTATTAGCATACTAATCACACTGAACTCCCACTGCTAAAAAACTCTACCCATTTCATACTGGGGGGAGGGGAGGAGGAATAAGCCAGCTTTTCCTGGGAGATTTGCGGGTGCTGTTTTTTATGGCGGTTGGAAGGGAGGAAAAGAAAAGAAGAGGTGGTGGCAGAGGCGAATAATGCCCCGCACGGGCTCTCGTGTGCCAGTGAAAGCTGAGCCTATGGCTGCATAAATATTGAACACGTTTGAGAAGCACTATTAAAATAAATATCAAAGACAGCGTTGCTCACACATCTGTTTCTCCTCAAATTTTGCCACAGCGCTCTACATTTGTTTTCTCTCCAGCTGTTAACACCTGTCTTTCTGTCAGTGGTAATAATGCAGTTTTAGGTGGGCTACAGAGCTGACAGAGACATGAAAGAATTCTCTATTTTTGATGTAAGAAATTCCTTTTTCAAGATTAAAAAGGGCTCAGTGAACAAAGATATATCCTTGTGCTAATCCTCCAGAGCAGTGTATGGGGGGTTTGTTGTTGTTTTAGGGTGGCTTTTTATCAAACTACACTGGGTGGGGGTTGTATTGCACAGCTGAACTTGAACTAGATGAGACATCCTACAGTGGGGCAGCTACTGCTTGCCTTTGTAGTTCCCATTTTATTGCTGACATACATTCAGAAGGTTGCGTGTGCATGGTACTCCTCTCTCCATGTGATGCTTGTTATCTAACCTCATCAAAAGTGTATGCTGTGCATTGATTGCTAGCAGAGAACGAACATCCAGCCGTGATGTCTTCTTTATTTTACCCCTCAAATGAGCACACTATGCACAGGGCTGCCTGAGAAAGTGCCTTATGCCTTTGCTGTAGCCGTCAGCAGAAGGATCATAGGAAATGCTCAGCTCTCCTGGCACTGAAGATGATGAGACACGTCCTCAAACAGTGTAAACTGAGAGAGCCCATTTACTGTGCTGTTTATCTAATGCAGAAGAAAGAGCTATTTATTCCTTTTGGCCTACAGAAACACATCCTGTGATTAAGGGCAAAAGCATTGATGAACCACACCAGAAATAGCTCAGGTAAGGCACAGGATCAAGGTTGTTGAGCCCATATTTAGTCCTCTTGCAAGGCAGTCCATGGGTGAAGAAGCTCCACCCACTGTGGGCCTGTGCATGTCCATCCTTAAGCCCTCCCTGTGAGTCCCAAGGAGGAAAATGTGGGTGAACTTTGTAGGTCTTTCAGCACAGGTTGTTTTTGCTGCCTGGGTGAAGCCAAGCTGTCAGTCAGGCAGGGTTTGTCAAGAAATGCCAGGGTGTGGCTAGTGTGGCAGGTCGATGTCCCCAAGTTTGGGTTGTCTTTGAGCAGTAGGTATGGTTTGGTCAGATACTTCAAAACAGCAGTAAATTCGTCTTCTGAAGGTCCTACATATTGATTTATGGGCACATTATTCTTTTATTAATGAATGAAATTTTCAAAAATACGAATTTGCATCAAAATTTGCCACTAGGGAACCCACACTGGTTCCCTGAAGGTTAGAAATTGCCATCTTTGTTATCTGTAGGAGGATATGGAAGCACGAACCACATCATGGCCAGCCTGGCCCCGTCAGCCACCACTTGCAGGGCTTCACTGGTGTCAGTCATGCAGGCAGCTCCGGGGACACAGGCTCCCCGGGAGCGGCATTCCCGGGAAGGATCCCGGTCCGTGAGCTGTAATGGTTAACGCAGAGGGGCTGCAGCGTTAAAGGCTGCCCCTGGCACGGCGGCTGCGCTTCCCCACCGCGGTTCCTTGTGCAATGCCTGTTTGTTCAGGCTTCATGCAGGGATGAAACATTTGACCCATTGTGCAGGAGCGGGCGGAGGGGAGGAATTTCCCAAAGCGCTCTGTGCTGGCTGCGCTCTTCTGCCATTAAAGCAGCGAGGGGGTCAGGGGGCTCATTGTTTTCCAACAGGAGAGGATTTGGGCCAAGGCTGAATGCTTCAAAAAAGTCCCACCCCAAAGATCTGCAATAACAGAAAATTGAACCCAACTGTAACTCCAGAAAAGGCAGATGATGTTATAGCACAAGGCACTTCTTCATGTTTTCAGTTTGCTGTGGGGGCTGCATGTGCTTTGGGGAAAGTTTCTTACATGTTTAATGCATACTGGAATATTTTCTACTGCCTGGGGAAAAATTCCAAGGTCCCAAAATCCACTGTCACTCTCAAGTCACCTCTCCCATTTTTTAAGTGCTGTTAGTGCTGTTGGATATCCACATTGTGTTGGAGCTCCTGATATCATTCAGAAACTCGAATATTGTGGAAATTACAACCAGGATGTTCAGGGAGCAGAATGTCCCTCTCTTAGCAGATGGCAGCAGCCCACAGTGTCCTGTAATCAAAACATAAAATATTACTACTTTTGCATGCTGTGTTTGGGAAGACATGCCAAAGAGTAGTTAGGTTTTATAGGCTCAGAAAAGTTTCTTCAGTAGGAAATAAGTTTTTTGGAGGGTTTGGCTTTGGTAGGCTTTTTTTTTTTTTTTTTTGGTGTTATTAGCAAATAGATCTGTCTTCAATCTGCAAGTGCAGCAGGTCTCTGAATATGGCGTTGTCACAGAGGCAGCCTGGAAAAGGCTGTGCTTCACTACAGCAGAGCCCGAGAGTTTAAAAGGTCCTATAAACCTGTTTGGGCTGACTGATTTGGCATTGCTTTAGAGGCCTTTGCCCTGGGAAAGTTGGAGGGTCTGGCTGCTCTTGGGACAGGCGCCTCGAAGAGGAGAATTGGGCTGATGCGACTTCAGCTGAGCGCGGTTCCGCTGGGTGAAGTTCCCAGATGATAAATGGTGCTGTACACGGAGTGTGCAGAAAAGAGCATCCTTCCTCCTGGAGACAAATTACTTTCTAGCTTCTGCAGGCTGCATGGTTGTGATTTTCCCCCCGATGTAATCTGTGTTGGGTGTAATGTTACATAATGTGCGATTAAAGACCAGTGATGACTAAGAAGGTAAGTGATCAAATATTTTACCTGAGACACATACACACATCATTTATCTCACTTTTCTCACAGACAAAATTAAACCACTTTCCTTAGCTGTTAGTCCAAGCAAATGAAAGCCTGAATTTGATTAAGCATTGATCCTTCTGCTACGCTTTCTCCAGGAGATTTTATTCAAATTTGGGGATAGCATCAGTCCTTTGAATGGCTCTCATCAAGTCCCAGGCCATACGGTTTCTTTTGTGGAACAAAGAAATCAAATCACTTTGGTTATTCTAGAGATTGTAATGTCACAGCAAGGAAATTCTCATAGTTGTTTGGCCCTGCTGGCTAAAATATTCTCCCATGCCAGAAGAGAAAACTCCTGGTTTATGCCATGGTAGCACAGATAATTTTACACAAATCATGACTCTGTTACACTTCCATTCTTCTGAATATGTAAGTCCCAAACAGGCTGCCAATATGAATAATGAGCCATAACAGCTGATGAAGCAAGAAAAACATCAGGACGGATGCATTAAATGAAAGAAAAAAAAGCCTTTTGTGCAAAAAGTCTTAAGTATAAGATGACTGCACATCTGCCCATGGGCGGAGATGAAGATGCTCCAGTCTTATGTCCTGTTCCCTGACCTCTCCTGGTACTACTCAACTGTTCTTTGAGTTATTTGGGAAATTAAATTGGCATGACATCAACTTATTTCAACACCAGCACCTAAATCTGAAGAGCTTCTCCTCAGCAGGATGTTCCTAGGGAGGGCCATATATCCTGAAGTTTCTTCCTCTCTGTACCTTGCCAAAGTCTTTGTAAAACTAGCCTCAAATCCAGCAATTTTCCAACAGGATCACTGCAGCACAGCTGCCGTCCCAGCTCCTCCATAGTCCTGGGCCATGCAGCAGCTTCCTCACACAGATGAGGAGAAACCCAAGCCAAGCAGTGGAACACTAAACAGGAGTGTCACATCTGATATGTTCATTTTTTTTATGTGCAATGAATTACACATTTCCAGCCACATTCAGAGCATTCAGTTTGCTCATCACAAAAGCCAGCAGCACAGCTGGCAACTGTCTCCCTGCCTCGTTCTATGGGAAGGGCTGTAAATAACCCCGTAGCCAAATTCCGAGTGAGCAGCGTGGGTGTAAGGCACTGCTACCCTGCTGCAAACCCCACTGTGCCAAGGAGGGAGCCCAACATGGGACAGGACTTTTAATGTCTATGCAGTAACAAATGGAGTAGAGATGGAGGCAGGCCATGGATGTGGAGTAGGAATTGAAAATTTTCCAAAATTTGGTGGTATTTGTATTTGAGCTTTCAAAACTTTCCAAAATATTAATGTCCAGATTTTTTTGGACTTCTCTGGCATGTACCAGAGGAGGGTGTGTGATGAAATATTTTTTCCAGGCTTTGCAACATGTCCCCTCACACAACTGTCCTCTGTCTTTTCCCTTCACAATGCTGGCATTGGGAGCGTGGCATGCCGGTGGTGTTTGGTGAGCAGGCAGCCCTCGGGGCACAGAGGTGCTCAACCTCCCGTGTTTTTGCTCCACTGAAGTTTCATTCTGTTCGGGCTGAAATATGAAGTGTTAAAAACTGCCATTTCCCTCCTTCCAGTTGCATTCCTGAGGGAAATTTTGGATGGCAGCCAAACCCAATAGAAGGCAGGAACCCCACAGCAGAGCCGTGCAGCAGAGGCAGCGGGAACAGCCCGTGCTGGGAAGGCCTGTGGCTGCCAGGGAATCACAGTGCTGGCTGGGCACAGAGAGAGGAGCAGTAGCACCATTTCCTCTGCCCTCATCACCCACTTCTGAGCCTCATTTTTTTCCTCTCTGTCATCCACAGTCAAATCACAGGATCACAGCGCTCAGCCTCTTGGGGAGAAGGAATCAACACTCCTAGCCCTGTGCTGGGGAATGGCAGGAAAAGGCAGCAAGAGGGAGCAGAAGACAAGAAAAATGTGTCCTCCCCACCTTGACTGCAGGCATCTGGAGCACAGATCCACTCTCCCTCCACACATCTCCTTGCTTCCACTAGAAAACATAATCCAGTGGTAGCACACTCTGCTTCAGTGCTGAAATGCTCATGAAAGGGAGGAGCACTGTTCCACGTACTAAAACCAACAATTTATGTTGTGGGGTGAGGGAGAAGGGAAACTTAATTAAAAATATGCATATAGAAAGATCAGGAAGCAAAAAGTAGCAGTGGTGGAAGACTGAAATGCATGGGCTCAAGTGTTCGGAGCCAAAGGTACACACAAAAATACAGTTCACTGATGAGGCCTTTGACAACTTTGAACTGTGTGTTAAACAAAAACCAGAAAAGGTCACAGAGACATTAATGGAAAGGTATTAGTCAAACAGACATCCTCGTGTGGATGTGGCAGAGCCTGCAGGGTGTCAGCCCAGTCAAGCCCCATCTGTCCCTCCTGCAAAGAAGGCTGAGTCTCACTCCCTCTTTTGGGGGTCTGTAGGTACCAAAGGTGCTTTGGGGCAAACGAGGGCTCTGAGCTGTGAGCAGGGCCCGTGTCCAGCTCCTGCTCTGGAAGGCTGCAGCAGAGCAGCCTCATGCTGTATGAATAGTTGTACTGGAGGGGAGCTCGAGCATGTTTCAGTCCCCTTGGAGGGCATTCAGCTGCTGCAGCTCACTCACCTCACACCCCAGGGACCAGCCCTGCCCTCCACTGCAGGTGTGGGGTCTCACACAGGCCATCCTCCCTCCCTGCCAGCCCCACACCAATGTCCAGCTCCCCAGAGAATCCCACCTGGCACTAGAGATTACACTGCTGATCTGCACCCTCTGGGCTTTAATTCCTCCACATACACATTGGCAAACTTTGCCTTGTTCCAAGAGCTTCTGGGAGGGGCAATTCATGCACAGAGGGGAAAGGCAGAAAGGCTTTATAGTCTCCAGTGCAAATTACCACTCTTAAGAAAAATAGCATGCCCAGATTCTGAGATAAGTGACTGTTTTGCTAATCAGCAAATGGCAGTAATGGGTCTGGATGTAATTGTGCTCCATTGGTACTATCTGGAAGAACACAGAATGTTATAACCTGGAAGGATGTTGCTAGGGCTGTGCCAGAAAGAATCTTAATACAGATGTGGATGAGATTGAATTGAAATATTTTAGGGTCAAAAATCATGCTGCTGTTTTCTTTCTCATCTGTGTTTTAATAGAGCCATTTCTTCCTGGAACCTGGCCACCAGTTCTGTCTCCTGAAGCCAAATTCTGCTTGAGGCTCATGTGAGATGCAATTGATAACCTGCCCCAGCCACTGTGCTGGATGGTGTGGAGACACAAAACTCCTCTCAGCAGCAATGCTGAGGAAAACTTTTTGGAGAGCTTTCTCCTTTTTTTCCACATGGGGTTGTTTTCACTGTACCATCTCCAAGAAAGCTCTGCTCTGGCTTCGTTTGGCTCTGCTGTTGGCAATGCATCTCCTGCCTCAGTGTGTTTTGTTCACAAAATGGGCAGCTTCCTTTGTTTTTCTGCTGGAAGTATCTACCTGGATCTGAGGAACGGGGATGAGATTTTCAACGTTGGGCACTTGAATGCTGCAGAACCATTGCTTGAGATCTCAGAGGCATAAAGCTGTGACCTGTCCATGGGGAAAATCCCTTCAGCACAGGATTCTCCATCCAAAGGAGAGGGCATGTGTTTCTTGAGGGAACAAAACCACATCTGACTGGCATCTTTCAATAGGCTATTGACCCTGAAATGGGCTGGGAGCAAACAATGAATTTTTGGGGACTATTAAACTTAAAAAATAATAATAATAAAAAAAAAAACCAGGTAATGCATTCCATGTTTTTGTGGCAAGTGTCTGCAGTCTGGGCTCTTTCAAGAAGTTCAGGTTTCTTACTCGGACTATGTGCTAAAAAGCAATGACTATGGAATTTAAGCCATTTTTATCTCATCAATGCAGTGCTTTATTTTATGTATCTGAATTATTCCAAGATAACAATAAGACTAGGTTTTACTATAGCTTGTCGTAATAACACGTGCAATTTTAAACAAGTTTATTTCTTTAAAAAATGCATCTAATTTAAATGAAAATTATATGTACAATCCAACTGGAACTACAGTTCCAGCTGCTGTGGAATCCAACACATTTCTAAAGCAAGGAAGTCCTAGGGATTCGGATTTTTTCATCACTAGTAAATTTCAGCTTATTTTCAGTCCAAATGTGTTTAGCTTGAGCTTCCAGCTACCAGATCCTTCTGTACCTCAGCCTGTTGGCTTAAAGAGCCCTCTGCTGTCAGAATTTCCTCCCCTGATATTATGTGTAGGTGGTCACAAAACTATTGCCAAATTTTTATTTTGCTGAATTTTCATTTTACTGAGTTACATAGGCTGATAGTTGCACTACAAAGCAGGTTTTTCCAAATGCTGAAAATCATTTCCTGGGCTCTTTTTTGGAGTCAGTTTCAGGCTGCCCATGTGTCTTTGCTGTCTTTGGCAGGCAGGGAGCCCTGGCTCCTGGCTGGGATGACACAGGAGGAGGAGGGTGGTGGTGGTGGGACAGCAGCTCCAGCACTGCTGGATTTCACCAGAGATAAAAATGGAAAGGTTGTTAATATATGATCCTTGCCATTTCTTCAATGTTATTTGTATTTGCATAGTTAGCATCTGTGCATTTTGTCAAGAGGCTGAAAAACTTTCTGCTGTGACAATTTTCTTGCATCCTAAAATTTCCCAATCTCCCCTTCTCTGTGTGAGCCCAAAGCACTGTCCAGCAGGACTGCAGCTAATGAAACCTTTTCATTTGAAAATTAGTGGTGAAGGAAAAAAGGTGTTCTGAGGCATCTTTTCAGATTAAAACCTCTGTTCTCCTTTTAACAGAAGGATGGAAATTGGTGGCATATGAATTCATGGCATGTGTTTCTTATCATATAATCACTGGTAGAAATATAAAATAAATGAAGGGGAAGTCATTTATTGTGAGGCCTTAGAAAACAGTTCTGGAGCTCTTTTCATACCTCCTTCAGTAATTACACATAAAAACATCATGCACATTGTATATAATTTGTCAAGCAATCAGTTGCTTAGCTTTAATTCTCATCTGGCTTTGGGGACTGCTATGAGGCTGCAGCTTGACCTCAGGATTTGAGGTGTAACCTCCTCAGGTGTATGAGGGAATTGCCTGTATCAAGAGGGGTCTCAACTCCCATGGTCTGAAACCAGCTCTGGTATGTACAGGAAAGGCAAATTGCCCAGCACTGTGCTCTGTGACCCATACATGCCCTGTGGGTAATGTGGGGTGCATAGATTATTTAGAATGAACTTTGCAGGAGTTGAGAGTAGTTTTATCCTGTGTGTAACATCCACCAGTCAGAGTTCCCGTTGTGCTTGTAGGAATCATTGCCTTCCAAACCTGCTAGTTCAGCCTCTGGCACAGCGCCCTGCATCACCACTACCCGGTGTTCAGCTAACACAGGCACCTGAGCTGTCCAGGTAAAAGCTGTAATTCATCTCACCTGGGTGGCCTAAATCGAACTGGAATGACACCAGCAAACTCCAAAGATTAGAAAATGCTGGGAGCCAGCTAAAAGCTCAATAACTTTGAGAGGAATTTCTTTCTATAGTTTTTTTTTTTTTTTAACACCCGAGAAACTTTTGCATTTGTGTTAGGGTTAGCCAAGGCATATCTGAACTGTAAAACTTTAATATTTTCATGTCAAAAATGATTTTGCTAAAGTTAACTTTCCCCTTACTTTGACTTATCAGTTTCAGTTGTGGTGGTGTGCATTTCAGTTGAAGTTTTATTACATTATGTTGGCAGCACATTATGTTTTTTACACATGGATTTGATTGAGAAATGAAACTGGAATAAGAATGAGGTAGCAGCAGCATCTGCTGGGAGACGCAGCTAGTGCTGGTGTCAATCAATCTGATTGATTAAATATGGTGGCACACATTTTATTAAAACAAAATGCTCTCCCTGAAGAAGACTATTATGCCAATATAATACACAGCTTTCCTAAAGAACATTACAAAAGAGGTGGTCTGTTTGTAACATACAATGCGTGTAAATAACTGGGAAGAACTGAAGAGTTCAAGTTACACTGGGCTGCTCATGGAAACAGCTATTTTACTGTTTTGGCATGTGGTAGCTGGTATTGTTGCATTGGCAAGATCAGCAGCACTGATGGAAGTTGAATTACTGTGTGGGACCACAAAGGGTTTTAAGCACTCGCTGACGTTACTGAACAGGTCCGAGGCTTTAAAGTGTGCGGTGGCTGGAGACCAGGGCTGGAGACAGAGGCACTGCCTGCCCACCCCATGCCTCCAGCAAGCTGGAATTCATTTCCAGGCATCCTCCTGGCTCCCTCATTGCAAGGATGGGTGTTCACAGTGCCAGCCTCCAAGAGGCAAGAGAGCCCCTCTGGGAATGGACAGACACCAAAGGCACGATTCCCTGTCCTTCCAGGTGCAGACATGTCCACCTTGCCTGCCTCTCCCAGAAGCAATCAGGACCTGCAGCCCCTACACCCTGAAATACAGCTGGTGGCAAAAGAAACCATTTTGTGGTGCATGCATTCTCTACTGTCCCCAGAGGAAGGTCAAGAGAAACAATGACTCATATTCCTTGAGATGTGCTTGGAGACTGTAGTGGTGGAGAATTTAGGACACAATAAATCCTCACAGTGTTTCCCATCCACCTAAAATTATGGCTTCTGCTGAGTATTCAGAGTCCAGTAGTTTTCCACTAGATTCACTTGGGCTGAGGTTTTACCCACTTCCACTAATATTCTCCACATTAAGACGAATTATGAAAATTCTTAACCAATGTCCATATTTAACTCACTTTCCTCCAAACGTAGACATTCATAATGTAACATAGGTTTTTGCTTGCCACATTCATCCTCACTAAATGTATCCAAATTACATTTGCTTCAGTAAATATAAATACAAACAAACGTCTGTACCATAGAAGAGCACTACATCCTACTCCTCATGAGTGTGATGACCCTGGGATCAAATAAGTGTGGTTGTACATGGCACTGCAAGTGCAGGAATACTGTAACAACATAGGGGAGAAGCATAGAAAACATCAGGTTTTGGTTCACTCATTTTTCATTTTTATTGCTGGGGTTTCTCGTGGTGCTATGCATCAGCTCTTCTAGCTAGAGTGCAGTTCTTCGTCCTCGTGGTAAGTCCTGTGGATCTCCTCATCAAGTTTCAGAGTAATTCCTCATCCTGTTTCCTTCCACTGGGAGGAAGCAGCCTGCTCTCTGTGCCCTGATGTCCAGGTACCCTCAAAGCCACAAGTCCCAGGCACTGACTGCCCTTTGGTCATATAATTCAGGGAAATACTTCATTGGGTGCTAGATTTAAAACCAAGCTCAGCAGAGAATCTCAGCATATTTAACATGATGACTTCAAAACAACCAGAGTACAGATGACTTAGACAATATCTGTGTTGAATTTTTAATGGAAGATTCAGAACTATTTTTGAGATCCCACTGTTATTTCTCCTGAGAGATCTTTTCTTAGCAATCTAAGTAGAAAGTAATAATGAGGGAAAAAAAACCTTGCTAGGCAACGTCTTCAATATGCAGATGGTTTCTACAGTGACACTTCTGCTGAGGCTAATCTTTCAGGATTGAGATATTTTCAGAAACATCCATTTGTGGGTTTTGGTGTTTTTTTCTGCTCACAAAGACACAGCTTTGTATACAAATCTTTTCTCCATCCCCACCCACTTGCTTGGTGGTTTTGAGGCTCACTAACAACTTTTTGCATGAACAGACATTGCTGTCGTACTTTGCAGACCTCGGGAATGTAGCTAATGATGGTATTTGTACTTCTGCCTTCAGCCTTCATTTCATCATGGAGCTCATTGGTTTTTCTTAGAGGCTCACTACCACCTGCATTGTCTTAACTTGCAAACTTATCCCAGTGCAAAATTGCTCTGAAGAGCATCAGGGCTCTGATCTTACCATTTTACAGTGGGAAATGGTATATTTTCAAATATCCTCTCTAAAAAGAGTCACTGAGGTCATTCTGAGCACATCAGTCTTTGGCAGGTGACTCTCCCATTTTTTCTTCTAAGTTTGTCTCCTTTCATCCCCATTAATCTTCTGTACTCCCCACCTTTGCAGGAGCTTCTCCATTTAGTTTCCTTGCTGCTTGGATGCCTCTGGGCTGGGAGACTTTCTGGTTTGTGGTACTTATATTGTCATCCTGATGGAGAAACCCAAAGGCAACATAATCTCTGGATTTATGGTTAATGTGCAAAGACAGGACAGTGATGTGGGCTTGGGGGAAAAGCCTCAGGTTTGCTGTACAAGCAGAGGAGAGGATGGTCACTTCAGACTTCAGTAAGCATCTGAATTAAAGCAAATGCAGTGACACCACCCCTTTTGATATTCCCTGACAGTGCAGAAACGAAGATTGACATAAGAATTTGATTTCATGCTAAAATGCCAGACTGCACAGCAGTTCAAGAGCGCTGAGTATCCTGTGCAGGTGTAACTTGCAGCAAGCCCCAGGAGCAGTCTGGGCAAGAGAAATCACTTCAGCCATAATGGTTAAATAGCTGAGAAACACGCATCAATTTTTAAGTAGCATAGAGTGAAATGTAACAGCTCCTAAAACATTCAAGAGCAGACTAAACATTGCTGAAGGAGTGAAAATAACATGAGACATTATCAAGCCTTTTCTTTAAATCTTCATGAATCTGCCAGTTTTACTAGCAGAGGTTCATAGTTAAAATTGTTAACCCAAAATGCTTGTTAATAACAACTGAAGTGCATAATAGGACTCTGATCCATATTTTGACACATCTGCAAATGCTGGAATAGAAAGACTTTAACTTGCTGCTGGCTATGATTAGCCCTAAGAGAAATATTTTTGTAGTGGCTCTATGAGATTTTGATCTTCTGATAGCTATTGAAAGTTAATAACATATATAAAAATATAACTAAAATGCAATGCTTATGCTTTCACACAGGATAAGGCACTGATCTGTGTTTGCTAAAACAGGCAACATCTGCTCTGGGAATCCTGACCAGAGACACAGCATCAAACTGGGACCTACTGATTTCTGCACAGTCAGGATTTTGCATATTATGAACTGGATAAAACCAGTGTAAAGTGTAAACATTTATAAGACCATTAAGCAGTTGAGTGCTTGATCACCACCACAGCTCAAGTGCTTTTGCTGGGCACAATGGATACCAGCTTCTCTTTTTCCTTCTTAGGACTCAAAAGCTATTTCTTGATAAGGAAAATGCCCTTGAACAATACAGTAGGAGGGAAGACCAGCTGGAGCTCTGCTCTGTGGTTAGTTATATTTTGGAATCCTAAGCAGCTGTTTGCCTATGTCTATATTCATTAGACAGGGATTTAAAGCAAAAAGTACACCATTCATTATTGTTACCGCAGCCCAGACCTCCACAGCCAGCCCTATCAAATAATGCAAACCCAGTGAACAAACAACCAACATAATTTACCGTCAGCTTCTGTAAAAACCTGGAAAAAAAATCTCCAGAGTCCAAAATATCGTGGGTGGTTTTAACAACGTTGTCCACAGTGCATGAAATGCAATATTTTGGGGGTAGTAATTGCCGTTATTTAAACCTCAGAAAGCTGCAGATTTATATTTGTTCGGTTTCCCCTTAAGCTGGATAATAAATCTGTACAGCCTCTTCTGGGCTTTTTTTGTCTGTCTCTTTTTTTTTTCTTTTCTTTTTTAAAAAAAGACTTCTGAGATTATAATATCTGGCTATATCAGGGTTGAGGGTTTTGGTTGGGTTTTTCTTTTTTTTTTTTTTTTGAAATCACAGGAAAGATTTTAACTGCTGGGTTGTTCTATATGGAGCAAATTCTGTCCTTAGACATCCCATATACACTGAATATAGCAACACAGATACACGTGCAGAAACCAGCAGTCAATTTTGACTCAGAAGATAATACACCAACTGTGTATTAAGTTTAATGTAGATTAATGCGAGTTGCTTTCCTTTGCATGTATGTACACAGGTACAAATAATTAAGATTAATTCCACTGGATATAATGGCCTTCACTGTGCACGGTGCCATAAAATTCTTCTTTAATAGCTGTTAATTAGATGTATTTACTTTGATGGTGAAGTCCTGATTAGTCTTGTTACCCTACAACCCCTTCCCCTTCCCTCTGATCACTTTTGTGCTTAGGAAAAGATTTATAATAAGGGAATCACAGCTATGCAGTTTATTAGCAGAAAAATCAATATCTGTATCTGTTTACATGTATTAGAGGTTCAGCCAAAGAGGGATGCTCTGCATAATATTTGAAGAGTAAAGATGATGCATGTTTTCATTTTTGATTCTTTTCCCCATGCAATATCTTTACTGGTAATAACTCACATTTCTTACTCAATTTCTTTTTTTTAAATCTCTTTTCTTTCTTTGGCTTCTTCACTGAACCTGAGGAATTTCTCAGTGGTAACAGGAGGACCTCAGTACCTTCAGCAAGTTCCAGCTCCAGGACATCAGGTTGAATTTAGGAACTGCCTCCATACAGCAATCCCATGTATTTTTTTCTGGAAAACAGTCAGTAATTATTTTGGAATTTATTTTCTCTGAAATACAGTAATTCTAAGCATAAGGCACAGGGCCTTCCGTGTGTTCAAATCAGAACATCTCCACTGAAATCTAGGTGGATATTTAGTGTGTGCTGAAGTTCTGGCCCTAGTTTTTTAACTAGCTTGTTTTTAAGAATGGTACTTTGCATTTGTTATCTCCCAGGAGCACAGCTCTGTTTATGGAATTAGCAAGTGATGAAGGAAGAAGTTAAAGGTGCAGCTGCAGCCAAGGCCTGTGCTTCAGAGCTGGGTTCCTGGGCACAGCTCCCCCACGCTCACCCTTGCTGCAGTGTGTGTGGAACCATGGGCAGTTTTCCTGGGACATCAGCCCGTGTGTAGCCAGGGCATTTTTCTTCTGCCTGGAGCAATTTCATGTACCTGAGTCCAGCCTCTCAGGAGCTGTGACAAAGCCAGGCCTGGCACCTCCTGCGCCCTTCCATCTTCACTGTGGATTTCTGCTCCAGTGACTCGGGCTTACTAACACAAATCATCTGTACCATTTTGTCACTAATATACCGGTTCCTTTATGAGCATGAGCATGAACTCATCAGCTTCATCAGCTTACCATGTTTCCTTCTCCTGGTCAACTCACTGAAGAGAACAGGGCTCTTCCCTCCTCCTCCTCCTGCCCCCTCCCATCTGCCCGCAGCCACTCAACACTGTTGGGACACGGCCACACACTTTGAGGTGGTTTGCACTCTAACAAATATGTTCTCCCTCTGGGAACACTTGAATTAAGTGTCTGTGGGGTCTGGTCTACTGCCAGGAAAGCTTTGGTGGGACCTTGTCCAGCTGAGGATGGGCTTCTGCCTTCCTCCTCCTCCTCTGCTCTGTGTTTAGTGAGTCAGCGCACTCCAGCAGCCAAATGGGATTCCTAAAAATGAATGGGTTATAAATGACCAACCTGATTAAAAATTACGGCACCTGGCACTCCATGGAGGACAGGCTAACACTGCTACTTGCATGAATCACTGCTATTTATGTCCTTTAATTAGGAAAATTGCAGCACGATGCAGGTTTTAGAAGATGTCTTCTGACAGATCCTCAGGGCTCTCTCTCATTTTATCTCTGCATCCAAGCCTGCTGCTTATATTATTTAGACCTCTTACTGCAGCCAAGGGAAGTCCAGACAGGGCCAATTCCTAAAGTGTTTAAATCTGAGAAGCCCCATCATGATGCCCAATTATAGCATTGTCTGAGGATCTGATTGAACGATTTGGAGCACGTCTTTTACGAGATTAATAATCTACGGAACATTAATATGTAATTCTCTCCCCTCCTCCAAAAAGGAAGAAGTCTGCATAATAATGGCAATTATAAAAAAAGTTAAAAAAAAAAAGAAGGCCATTTATTTGGAACCACTTAAACATGCTTAGCAATTATACATTTATTGTCAGTATAAAATGAACAATTCAGAAAAAGGTGGATGCATATCAACAGAAGCAATTAAGAAAGGTGTTTGTTTTATTGAAAGCTCACCATTTCAATTTCAGGAATAGAGCTCTATCACTGAGTTTGCAGTTGTTTTATTCATGCTTTTAATTACAGCTCATTTCCAAACTTGGCTGTATCAGCCCTAGGCAAGGCTGCATTTCCAAGCACTTCTGCCTCAAGCCCTCTCTGGCAAGGGAAAGGTTAAAACCAATATTTGTAGATAAAGAGGTAAACATATTTACATTCAGTTTTTCACACTTTATGCATATGTCATGCAGTGAATAGTTTTAGAGGTATGTTTGTACTATCTCTCCAGAATTTTTACAGTCTGCAGGACACAAAATCTCTATAAAGTGACTTATTGAAATAGAAGCAGATTGGTAAAACCGTTTCTCTCTTATGAACTGTGAAGAATGATCCTCTAAATGAAATCAGGAAGGAACTGGACAGAATCTTGTTTAATGGTGTGACAAAATGAATCACAACTATTCCAAGCATCCATCACTGCTAAAAGGGGACCACAAATGATCTGTGAACTACTATATATTGATTACTCATGTACTACAAGTGTCGGATTTAATGTTCACACACCATGGAAAGGCGGCAGGGACAGATGGTGCCTTAACTCTTCTTTGATAGATTTTAATGGTGAAATATTGATTTCTATCTGGCCAAGGCCTGTTGTTAGGGGCCAAAGTCATTTGTTGGGTATAGCTGGACACCCAGTCTGCTAGGGGTAATCAATCATTTTTGGCAAGGCAGGTGAAATTCAGAAGAGAAGCACCTTGGGTTCCCAAACTGTATCGAGATGAGGCTGAGACCAACATTTGCGCATGCACGCCCCCTCCTCCCCCACGCGCGCATACAAAAAGACTCCATGAAATTGTGCTTGTAAAGAATTATTAATGATAAGACATGTTTACTGAGGAGAGTCACAGCGAATCACAGCTGACATGAAATAGTCTGGGAGCCTCAGAGAGAAAATGAGCTTCTCGCTAAAAGGGACTATATTTTATTTAAACATCCGTCTAGGGCTGAAAACTCAGGTAATCTGTTGTGTTACAAGCCACTGGCTGTTCTTGCCATCCAGAGAGATAACAGTGAGGAGCTAATAGGAACACATCAATCACAATCAGGCTGCAATTCCACTGGTGTCTCCTCTTCCCAGCTCCTTTTTAAGCTCCTTAATAACGATGATAACATAGTTCTGGGCTTGTGAGAGGGTTTCTTCCCTTTGAGGGTCATATTCATAAAGCGAGTGGCTTGCAAAGTCAGCATCTCACTCCTATGGAGGTGGGGAGGGTGAGCAGAGGGAAGGGGTCTGCATGTGGGAGGGGTAGGGGGGCAAGAGGGTGTGGATTTCCCCTGGCAATAAATCCATGGATGCCCCTCTTACCCCTGACAGCCTTCCCAGGAGAGGATTCCTGTTCAGAAGCAGGCAGGAAAGGGTAGGCTCTGCCCAGGTGTGCCCCAGATGTGGGAACCAGTTGAGGCTGATTTTTCGTTTAGATTATCTTGCTTACCTAATGATTTTTGCTTCACTGCTCAGCTCGATTGTGTTCACTAGGACGGCAGGCTATTAAAATGTCAAGGCGCATTGAATTGTTGTTATCAAGGAAAGAGACCTTTCCAATCAGCCCGTGTTCCCCGGGCTGCATAAAGGCGAAGAAGGGATTGGAGGAGGAAGGAGACCTTCCTCATCCTGGGGAGGGGGGAGAGGTGCAGTGGGGGGGTGTGAGCGTGTTTCTGTGTGTAGGTGCAGAGGTGTGAGTGTGCCTGCCGCAGTACAGGTGGTAATTAAAATGCCATCTTTTATAACAGGTATCAGACACTTCTCTCATTCCTATTTACAGGGAGAGATGAAACTTCTCCCCGTTGTGCTTTTCACCGCAATCCTTATAAAGAAAATACTGGGAGGAGGAAACTTATGTGGTTGAATCACTGGCCACGCATACTAAGGAGCTGCTGGGCTGGGCTGAAGGAGAAAAACAAAGGCAAATGCCTTCCTCATGTCTGCACCTGCCTTAAGGCTTGATAAGAAAATAAGTTCACTGACCTACTGGGAAAAACACTGGAGATTGTCCGGTATCACAATATTGAACAACTGGTGACAGGATGATACAAACCCAGCACATTTGGAGACACAAAAATCCCCCACCTCTCGTCACCGACACCACCTTCTTCATATAATTGCAGAACAGTTTATTACACAGAGGCACATCAGATATTGCCACAGATTGATTTTTTCTTTCTTCTCTTGTAAACTATACCGTACATCATATTGGTTGGGAAAAAATATATTCTTAGGATTTACTTCTCTTTGTTTAAATCATCTCACAAATATTTTGGTTTTCGCCTGTCATTTCTCTTTCATTTTCATTTTAAAAAGATGGCTTTGTTTTTGCTTGTGTACGGTTTTGTAGAATGATGACATCTATCCCGTCCTCCATGCATCAAGCATCATTGATTGCCCCAAACATCATTGTCACTACTGGGTGTTCATCTTCACACTTGCCACTGGCAGGTCTCTCATCTACTTTCTATCTCGCACATGCCCCTCTCCACAGCTGCAACTCGCTCACAACAGGCATGCCCACTTTCTCATTTTGCCTAACACTCATTTCTCCTGGCCTGCTTTGGCTCTGCATCTCACAGGCCCTCATTTCTCTCCCTCCAACCTCGTGCTGCTGTGCAAGTCCACAAGCACAAACCGCTCAGTTCTGCGGCGAACTTCAGCTTGGTCTGTGTTAAAAAGCCAGGACAAACCAAATCCTTCCATCTTTTCCCACATTGTCTACAACGACTCATGAAAGTTTCTCTCAAAATATTTCACTCTTTGACATATTCAGGCAAAGGGAGCAGAGAATACCAAAGGGACTATAGGAGTCTTTGCTATTCCTGCAGTGGGAGTGGAAAAGGGGCACATAACCCTCCTTTCCCACCATGCTGTTGCTCCAGTTGGCTTTAATTTTTGCCCTGTCTTACATATCCACTCTCATGTCTGCCTCGGGGCTTGTCTCCATGGAAAAATTATTGCACACAAGGCTGGGATGTGAATTAATAGCACATCCCTGCAGGGAACTTTGCAGGTACAGCAAGGACTTGTATGCACAAGGACATTACTGTGGAGGCAGCCAAGGTGTAAATCTCACACCAGCTCCCCCAAACACGCTGCCAGTGTCTGCAAGAACCCCCAGGCCCAGCTGTGACCCAGTGCCCACATGCACTCACAGCATGTGTTTGCTGTGAGTGCATCAACTTATACTGGTGCTCCTAACAAATCCTGATGTATTTATTCCTGCAAATTGCTTGAGAGGTGAGAAAGTGGCATTATTCCTTTAGAGAAGGGAAACTGAGGTGCAAAGGCTCATGAAATGCCCAAGGCCTTCAGATGCTGGGATCCAAAGTGACTGCCCTGAGGACATAATAAAGGGGGTAGCTGTCAGTAGAAATTGGCACCCAGTCCTTGAATGCTGTAGGTTATTAGTAGTCATTAGACCAGCTTTCTTTTCTCCTATTAATGTTTTTTCTTGTCTTCTCACTGCTCCTTTCAATACCTAGCAGTTTCTATGTTTTTCTTGCAGACCAAAGCTTCCTCGAGGAGCTGTTTTTGGCTCCACGACCTCCAGCCCAGCCAGAGAGGAAGTGAGGCTCCTCCACTTGCTTACCAAGTCAAACAGAATGGGCTTCATTGTGGCCCAGATGTGGGACTCACTCATGGCACCACATGGGTCTTCAGCCTGACTCTGCTCCCAGCCATGATGAGTCACCAGACTGTGGAAGAAGAGGGAAAGGATTATATTCAACACTTTTTAAGTCTCTGAAGTGGTGCTGGTCAAGTTTATTAGGTAATGAAGAATGTGTGATGCTGCTTAGCCTGCAGGAGAAAAGTGCTAGTGCTGATAGGGAGCTCATAGTCAGTTGGATTAAAAAATATGTGTCCGAACAACATATTCAGGAAATTGTCACAGGCTGGAGAATTCTAGTTGGAGGACATAGATGGACGCAGAATGACAAAGGAAAGTAAGGAGAGCAGCACAACTGAGGCCAAGTAACATGGAAATGGTCCAGGCCTGTGGGGCCTGGTCTTAGATACAGATCTAGGCAGGGATACAAGCTGGATATCAGTCACAGTGCCTCACAACAGGAAGAGTTGCACCTATTCTTTTATGTTCAGTCTGTATGCTGATCCTAATGCCACAGAATGCCCTTCTAGGGCTAGCTGGACTAAAAGGCTCATTTTCCCTTCTGAGGCACAAAGGCTTCTCTTTTTATGGCAGGATGAAATGGATGGTGATAGAGATGGGATGAGCTCACAGTATCTTTTTATGAAAAGTCACTGCTGTACTTATCTGCTGCCTAAGCCCCCCAGTCTTTCCAACACAGCAACAATTTGCTCCTCCTGCTGCTCCCCCACCTCTCAGTCCACAAACTTCAGAGGCTTTGCAAAACCTTCAAGAGGATCTAGGTTTCAGCACCAAAATCTAATTTCAGGCATCTAAGACCTGCTTCTGTGTCTGGCCCTTTGTGCAAGAAAAAACCCCTAGTAGTGGCTATTACATTTAAATGTAAGTTGAGTGGGACCAGGAGAATTGCTCCCTGAACTGTGCCAAAACCCCTATTAAGAAGTTAAGGCTGGTATATATATATATATATCAATCACACCAGCATAAAAACACATCAAGGGGGGATAATTGTCCCCCAAGCAAGCCTTATATTTCACAGAAAACTCAGCTGAAGTTAGCTCAGTTAAAATAAGCCCAAAGAGAAAGACACTGGAGAAAGTTCCTGATGATTTCTTGTGATATCATAAAATAACCTTATAATTATGATTAGAGCTTTATTTTCTTTGGCTTCAGAACATATCTTCTTCCCTGGCTGCGTCTCTTGGCTCCTCCAGTGACTTCCATGGAGCAGTGGAGCAGTCTGGGTTTGGAGAAGGTCAGTCAAACACCAAGCCAACATGCTTGGCCATGGGGCACACTCTCCATTTGAATTCATCCCTGTCTTTGAGAACTTCCAGAATCTTACGATAAATCCCTGGGCTGACACCATCAAAGACATGACAGAGAGGGCAGAAACATGGGAGGCACATTGAAATAACCAGTTCAGCCAAGCCATTTTTGGGGCAGATGTGACCTGCTGTGTTTGAGGCCAGGCAGCAGCTGCCTCAGCCTCCAGGCAAACTCATTCCTGACGCAGTGGGCACAGAGCTGCTGCCAGATATGCCAGAGATGTCCTCTCCTGGCAGGTCCTGGTTCTAAGACACTCAGCACACAGAGGAAACCCAGTGTCAGCCAGGGCAGAGCACATATGACAGAGGGAGAGTAAAGGTGAGCAGTCTCTGCTGGCTGCCAGCCCCCTGCTCCAGCCAGCCATGGCTCTGTGGTTCAAGGGTCCCTGCAAACATTCCCAATCCATACTCTCTATCCTCCTCAGTGTGTCAAGGGAAAAATACCCTGGGGACCTTCTCAAACAGTCAAAACTCTTATAGCTCTCGACTCCTCAAAGGAAACACTGGAAGGAAGGCTGAGACACAACCAAGACACATCCTTTTTTTTTTTCTTTGCATACCACAGATTTATTTGCTTGCAAAGGAGCTGTGTAGGGCAGGGGAGCAGAGGGCATGGCCATTGTTTGCTGTGGAGCACCTTGAAGAAACTAAACTAGCACTCAAAGCTGAATAATTGGTGCAGCAGGAGGCTGTGCCCATGCTAATAGTTTTTGCTGAGATGAAGCTTATTAACATGTGCACTGGTGCATCTGTATTGCCTTTGGGACTCAAACTCAGCATGGTTCTCTGCTGTGCTGCATAGAGGTTTTACCTTCCTCTGACCTTGCTCAGGCTCCTTTGTCCTGTTCTGCTGTGCTCTGAGTTAACCTTTTATCTGCCTGGGTTTATAGCCTAAATTTTAAATCCAGGACAACTTTTTCAAGTCTCTTCTACATGAAAGGTTTTAGTTGTGCTGAAAGTATTTTGAGTTCCATTGTTATGATGCTTTTGGTTTGAGGAAAGTTTGTTGTGATAATCAGCCCATCTCTCAACTGAAATTTTAAGCTATTACAAATGATAAAAAAATCTCACTCTGTGCTTGCCCTGCTTGCCCTGGGGCAAGAGGTGTGCATTTACTCCACCTGAGTTCCCAGACTGAATCCCTGTTTCAGAGAGAGAAAATAAAAAATTAAACTCTTTTTATAATATCCAGATTATATCCTGATTTGACCTATTAGAGGAACAGAAATGTAACTTTTGGGGACTAATAGGAAATAGGCTGGAAGAGAAAATGTGGTGTCTGCATCTGATCTCTGCTGTGAAGTGCAAAGTAAACCAAACCTCTGCCTTTTGATTTACTGCTGCTGGCACAGTTTAGGTGGAGTATGCCGGGGTGTCACCTCTTGTCATTGGTTAAGACCATAACAAAGTCCAGGTAAGGTACGTGACACACCTATCTGATCACTGTGCAAAACAGCCACGTTGCTGCACCAACAACTTCTCTGACATAGCTCAGGCTGTAACCCACCCAAGGCTTCCCCCACCTTACAGACCATCCAACCAGAGCAAGAACAAGCCCAGCAAACACAGGTTTTAGTAGTGTTTTGCTAACAGTGCCAACAATCCCAATCTTCACGTTCCATCTTGAAATGCCTTCTGCTTACCTGTAGTTAGTGGTTGTCCCAGCCCAAGGCTTCTTTTTAACAATGCTGTGCACCAAAACTGAACACCTGATTATTAAGTAGGTGTATTTTGGCCCCAGACAGATTTAAGATGGCAACTGAAGGCTCATCATTTGCTAGTTTCCCCTTGCTGTTGCAGTGTTGAGATCACCTCAGTGTAACCCTGTGAGTGTTCCGTGGACAGTCACCACACCAGGAATTAGCAGATTTGGCTCGTTCATCTCTTTTGTGAACTCCAGTTGTTTTGCACTGAAAGCAGCACATCTCCAGCATATGTGATTCAGATCAGGCAATCATCCCACACCGTGTAAATCAATGAGATGAAATGTAGCCATTGACAGCACTTACAATTTTGCCCATTACTATGAAATCCTCTTTCTTTAAATTGAAGGTGCTTTTATGAATGCACTGAAGCATAGCTGACAAAGCCTCCAATGCCAACTATTGCCTAAATACTGCAAAACATACAGTTATAAAAGGTACATGTGGTGCATATTTATAAGGATTAGAATAAGCACTTTGTTGAGTCGCTGCAGTACATTTGTCCCCTTTTCAGGTTACTTATAGACCTTGGATATTTTCTTCTTCCCGTGACTCAAATAAACACTTGTCTGTAGGCTTACCAAGTCTCCCTGCCTTTCCATGTGCTGACAGTGCAAAATATGTACTTCTAAAACTGTGTTAAAGAAAAGTCCCTGCACTGTAATTATTCTTTATGCTAATATAATAGACTAGTAAATGTTCCTACACTTCTTGTAGGACTAATTACATTTCAATAATGTGAATCATCCCTGGAGCCACTACTGTTAAATATTTTTGGAGCAGTAGCAAGGGAGTTTGTTATTTGTACACACTAGAGAAGTGGGGATTTTTGAAACAGAATAGCACAGCTCTACAGCAGTAATGCTTCTCCTAATGTGGCCATGCCAGGTCAGGGTAGATGTGGCAGGGGAGCCCATCAGCTGGAGGATTTGCTGCATCCCATCTGATGCACCAGTTTCTCACACTCAGAAATCAGCTTTTGCAGTGGCAGAAATAAGTTTTGCTTGAGACACCAATTACAATCAGCTCATTAGGAGCTGCTGAATAAAATGTAAATTTTATGGATTCTTCATGTCTAAAAAACATAAGGGATTCCAAACCCACATCTTGTTTAATTGGCTAAATTAAATGATTTGCTATAGTTTGCAGATTAGCAAATAAATCCAGAAAACTGTTAAGGCAAGTAAACAGGGTAATTTCAGATAAAGCAACAATTCCTTGTAAGTATCCTATAACAATTTGGTAAGGCACAGTGCCTAGTTATTGACTTCTGAGAAATACTTTGGTTTCGGACAAGGACCTGACATGGGGACAATCATGGCATTCATTGGGGGAAGCTGCCACTGAAGGTGTAGCCTTGCTCCTGTAGCTCCTGCTCTGCACAATAGCAATATCAACAATGCTCTACAACTCCAGCTGCTGCCCCTCCTCAAACACCAGAGCCCTGATCCAGGGGTAGCCATTCCTGTTCTTCACTTGAGTAGATCAATCTGACTTCCTGAGCCACATCTGTGAGCAGCTACTGGTACAGCCTGCCTGGGCTGCTCAGTCTGAACTGGCCCTGCACCAGAGCTGGGTGCTGTCAAACATCCAGCTTTGTAGTTTGGGTTGGGGTTAGGAACAGCAGGATAATAAACCTGCTGCTGCAGGGAGATAATGAAGGGCTGGGAGCAGAGAGATGTCCAGTAGGGAAGGGCCACTTTCTTTGCTGGGTGTGACAGAAATGAGCTGAGGGAGATATGGAAAGGGAAATCCTTGACAGGAAAACAGAGACTGAAAAAAGGGAAGAAAGACTGGGAAAAAAAATAAAGTGGAACAAATGTGGGATTTGAAGACAGAAAGTATAGGTGGGAGATTTTGAATAAATTTATAACTGCCAGAAGAAAATGAGCATTTGGGGACAAAATGAGAGAACTCAAAATATCTGTATTTCATCTCTCCTTTTTCCCTACCAGGAGTTTCAGCTTTTACTTTTAATATGCTCATTGAAGACACTTGAGAGAAGGACAAAGCCCTGTTTTAAGTAAGTCTGTGCTGCTCATGGCATCTCATTGAAATCTCTCTGGTCTGGAAGCAAACCAGCTCTTTGGGCTTTGTGTTTCCCACTGCAACACCAGATTACAGCTGCTCAAACATCCTACCTGCTACAGACCCTTTGTCTTGCTGGTGAGAAAAGAACAAAAAGTCACATTCAGAATGTGTTTCATCCTTCCTGGAAACATGGAATGAAATTATTCTGCTTGTAGTTGACAAACACTCTCCTGCAGGGTTAATGTTTCTGATGTAAAAACAACAAAAATTATTATTATTATTATTATTAATAATAATAGTAATAATAATCCATTCTCTATTGAATATTTACCTGTTTCCATAGAGATGGAGTGCAGATTTCCAGAATATTTCCTAAATGAACACGGAACAGCCCACACCTAGGACATATGAAGGGACAAGGGACATGGCAAAGAGGATCAGTGAGAGTCTCCTTTGCTTAGGCTTTGTTTCAGCCAAAGAAGCTGTGAAATGGGTTTTTGAGCTGTGCTCATGACTTGTCATATGGAAGCTGCTAATGCATGGCTGAAATGGCATATTTTTCCTGTCTCCACACCCCCTATTTCCTCCTGTTCCCTTTCTCTTCTTTAACTTCTTCTTCCTGTTAGAAAGGGATCAGAGCCAAAAGTTCCCTAATTCTGCAAACTGTGTGGTTCCAAGATTTTTGACTTATTTTATCTTTACCTGATGACGTGAGTGAACTACAGCCCTGTTGACTACCATAGTGTTATCTGAGGCTAAATCAGTCTGTACCTGATCCACAAAGGAACCGTTGTACAGCATGTTGGCATTTGATCATGCTGGGGAATGAAAGCCATATTTGAGTGAGGCCTACAAGTGCCTCATTACTGCACTGTAAACAACTGGATAGTACAGTAATGGACAAGGCTCTGAGTGCTATGAATGCCTTCACATTCACTGTATTGATTTGCAATGTGCACAGTGATGGTCTGCTGTAATAAATACAAATGCCATAGCGTAGAAATGTCAGAACAACTTATTAAAAATGTGTTTCTTCCTCGCTCATGCAGTACAGCTTGTACATCTGCACAGCTGCAGGGTTGTGGTGAGGTGAGGACAGAGCTGTGGCTCAAAACTCAGCATTGCAAGAATATAAATTCAGCATAGAAACACAGCCAGTACAGGCCAGTCTTTTCCTTTCTCTTTGTGCTCCCCTGCAATAGACAAGACTTTTCCTGTGCCTCAGAACCTTTTTCACATCGCAGAGGATAACACATTGTTTTTCACATCTCAAGAGGGTTCAGGTGGTACCAGTGTTCAGCCCACACACCACAGGCAATTCTCTGCCCACCTTCTGCCACTTAGAGAAGCAAGAAGTGCCACTGGAGCCATCATTTCTCTTAACAGTACAATTGTTATATGCAAGCATGGAAACCCCTCAGCATTTAGCAGGCCTGTAGTTCAAAGCAGATCTTGTGGCAGGTCAGATGTGTGCTTCTGCAGGTGCACTTAAAGCCTGTGTGTGCACTGTTATGTACCTGTGTACATCTCTTTCAAAAGATACTCATGTAGAGATTAATACTCTTTGACCAGATCAGGTTTGTATGACACCTGCTTGATCTCTTGGTCCACTAGAGGATAAGAGGCAACTTCCCTAGGAAAATGTGTATCCCTCTGCATGTCTGTTGAGGTATCATTTCCCAAGCTATCCGTCTCTGTGACAACTGAGCTGGGCTACAACTCCCAGCTGGACTCTCTCACTTCTGGCAGAATCCATACACTTATTAGTAGTTTCCTCTAGGGTTTCCCCACATGTCCTGAAAAATCTGTCCCTATCTCTAAAAAATCTGCCCCAAACTCTAACCAATGGAAAAAAGTGGTAATCAAACCAGGGAAACTGGCTTTTCTGTACAGGAGAAACAACAGGCATTAGTAATCATTGTAACCAAAATAAATAAGAGTTCGTGAATACGTGTGGAGTGTGACAGGAGCTATGGAAAGGCTGGGAGGAGAAGTGGATGGAAATTTTCTGCTGGAAACTTCAGTGTGTTTCCACAGTCATGAAAATAAATATTGCCTATGCTTCAGGACTGTACACCTACACAAACATTCAGATAGATACTTCCAGGACATTCATCACCATTAGCACTTTGCAGATGACAACTGAATTAAAACCCATCATATATTATTTGAAAGAGGATTACTGTGCTCATCATTCAGACTGAAGAATGGAAAGGTTAGACGTCTTAGCTCAAATACAGGGCTTGTGGCAAAATTGAAGCCATAAGTTCTGATTCCGTCTGACTTTGTCCTTGTATTTATAGAAAATGTCCTTTTAAGTTTAGTACCAGAAGGGATCTATGGAGTTTCACAGGCACTTGTAGATGTAGCTACAGAACTACAAGAACCACCTATTTTGTTGTTGTGTTGTTTCTGTTGTTCAGGTACTCCTATAGATTTAGAGATTTCCTGTAACGTTCTGCTGCAGATGCCATTAGAAATGGAAGAGTCTTGAACAGGATAGAGAAAGTGCAATGGTTTGCTCCCCAAAGCCTCCCATTTGGTAGGCGTGCCAGGGGAGAGGAGGAGACCCTGCTGTTAACCTCATCTGGTGGATAGTCCCTGAGGCACCACTGCCATCTGGTGAAAGCTGGAGCAGCCCATGGGGATGTGTTAGGGAGCCATAAGTGACAGCCTTACCACTGCACTAAGCCCAGCAGAGAAGGAGCAGTCTGGCCCACAAAGTTTTGTTGAGGGTTTTTCTTTGGAGTTTTTCTTTTTAAGTCTGTTTTAGATCTTTAAACCAAATCCATAAGTCTTCCCACAGCCTTTGCACACTCATTGGAAAGTATAATAATTAGACTCTGAGGACCACCTCTATGAGGAAATCACAGGATGGTGTCCTCTCAGACTCAGGATTGTTGGTGTAGGTTTGCCACTTTTGCCTAAGCAAGCCCATTTTCTGAAGCATGTCAGAAGGAAGTGCCCTGTTTGTGGTGTGCAAATGTCCTGTTGAGGAGCAAGCAGGAGTGATTACTTCTGCAACACTGAACTCACTTCATGGGCACATTTGTCAAAAAAAAGAAGTAAAATGCTTTAGGATGTGAGCACCTATTGTCTGTTCAGTTCCCTGGGCTTGGGAAAATAACCTGGTTCATATCCAAGACACTCAAAACTTGTCTTGGCCAGACGGGCTAGGCAGATGAGGGGAAAGCAGCTGCTGGCATGAGCAAGCTGGTACAGGTATCTGTGCTTTGTGAGGAAGAAAGCAGGTGAAGGAAGCAGAAATTGCTCCAAAAGCCATTGGGTATTTTTCTGTTACTGACCTGATATCCTACATGGCATAGGGAGAGCCAACAGGAATGGTGTCTCCTGGGGGTTGGTCTGTTTAGGCCTGCACAACAAAATGAGTAGAAAACTGCTGGCTAAATAGACTTTGGATCAAGCACTGACCTCCTGTTATCAGAGTTCCCTGTAAGTGATGTGAGAGTGAAGAAAATCTCTCCAGCACAACTGTACTCAGTTTAAGTGTCACAGTTGTCTGGGGTGATGGATATACACCAACATTTGCCTTCTCCTTGCATTCTTGCTTTTAGAGTCAAAGATTTGTTTGTATTTTTTACTATACACCTTGAAAATTTTTTATTAAAGTGTTTATGGTGTTGTGGGTTGTTTTGCCTTAAATCTTAGAATCATATTTAGGAATTGTATCAACTGCTGTTTTGACAAGGAGAGACTGCGTTACAATCAATATTATATATTATATCCTGGGGTCTGTTGTCAGCAGATTGTATTAAGACATACATAATTTATTAACAATTCCAGTAGGGGCCCAAAGTCCTAAGTGAGAATCAGGCCAAGTTTTGGTCAATCTTTGGTTAAGTATTTAATGACTCTGTAGGTGCTAGGCTACCTTCACTGTTGTGCAAACCCATTAATTTCAGTGGAGTTAAATAGCCAGTTGTTCAGGGAAGTAGAAAATTCAGAGATTTAACAACTAAGTAATAGGTTTTTCAACACAACAAAAACAAAGGAAACGAAGAGATTTCTATTTTGGATAATCAATTTTGCATCCTGAAGAACACACTGGCTAAAGCACTGGGAGCTGTGAGAAGCCAATTCTTTATGCTTCCAGCCAGAACCTAGCTAGAGGCCTGAATACAGCGTGTCATTATGATTAATTATGGGTAATGAGTGTTTTATGAACCTAAGAAAGAAAAGCATTTATTTTTTCTGGTATTATAGTGGTAGCGTCTTGTTTTGTTTAAAGCTGGGATTGCAAAACCAAGCAGATGATGAAACCCCTTTATTAGCTCTTTTGTTTTGCTCTAGACTGTTTACTACACTTTTGGGGCCAAATCCCCATCACACAGTGGGTCTGCCAATGCGAGAGACAAGGACCCAGTGCAGGAGCTCTGGGGTTTTGCATTTTTGCATTTGCTCTGTTTAATCCCATTTCTGTGTCAGAAACCCCACAGACCTGTCTAGGATGCTGTTCAGTGAGCATAAGAAGTGGTAGGACTAGCCTGTTGCAAGAGTGGTCTTACTCCAGGAGTGTATGAGCTCTGGGCCTGACTCAGAGCCTGATGGAACCTCCAGGAATATTTCTCTTCATTTTTGAAAGCCCTCAGACCAGATCTTTGAGGGTTTCTCTAGGAACCTTCTGCTCAGGATGATGAAAGCTTGAGAGCAGTGAAGGCTGAGGGGACAGAGCTGTGACAAAGGCTCCGTGCAAACAATCTTGCCTGGAATTGACAGCCGATAGTTATGCCACCAGCACTGTCAGTCCAGCATGTCCCTCTCCTTGCAGGGTTGGGGGGTTTCCATCCCTCCAGGGTCTCCGTGCTTCCCAGCCTGGGATCCGTGTAAAGTCAGCACCGCGCACAGCGCTGGCTTTATCTACAGAGGTGCTCTTGGAGATGGGCAGCAACAGGGAATGTAACATACCTTTGTTTCGTCCCCGTGTTTTAGGGGGCTGGGGACAGCAGGGCAACATAAGGGATTTTGGCGCTATTGGCCCCTAGGTTTTAATGAAGTGTTGAAAAATAAAACGGGTAAAAGCGGTGGAAGGAGAGAAAATCAGTGTCGGGAAGGGTTGGGAGAGCGGCGGAGCTCCGGCTGTTCCCCAGCGCACCAGGAGGTGGTGCACAGCCCCTGCGCATCCCGCGGACAGGGACAAGCCTCCTTCTGCCGGAGACGGATCTCCAACTTGCACTGCCCGGGGAAAAATACCACAGGTTTCGCCCTCCCCGGCATGCCCCTGTAACTCGGGTATTTTGGTTTATATTCAAGGCTGGCAATGGCAACAGTGCGAAAGGAAGCAAATGCAGGGGAGCTTTACACTGCGAGCTGCTGTTGTCATGCTGCAATAATGGTAATAAAATAAAGGTATTACCAAATGACTTCTAAAGTATTATATTTACAGGACAAATGATTCTTGCTCTGCAGAATGCAGGCAAAAATGTGATCCGATTTTAGATTCCTTGTGCTTGCTTTTTCCATTTTGCACAATTCCGTTCTTCTTTGTTTTTTGAACTTTTTCATTACATTGTATGAAAAATAAATTAATAAGGGTAAAAATAAATACATTTTCATAAACCATAAAATCCATGTGTACAAATTAAAAATTAAATTAAAAGATATGCCATGAAATTGTGTTATCAGTTATCTCTTCCTCAAAATGGGAACTGCCAAACATTTCCCCTTTCTCCTTACTGGAATAGTACGCATTAGTAACATGGAATTTTAAATATATTATATAGCCTTTGGTGGTAATATAAGAAAACCAATAATTTTTCTTTGTGACAAAACATGGCTTAATTGCTGAATTCCTGAAACATTAGAAAAGAAACATATTAGTTTTAGGCAAACCAAAGTTTTTATTTCATTTTAAAAATCTCAGTGGGTGATTACAAAGCTGCCATATGAAAACTCATTTTGCAAAAAATGAAAAAAAATTATAGACATGAATTCAGCTTATCAGAAAATCAAAAAATAGACTCAGTTTATTTTGCTTAATATTACAGAAGTTCTGTTTTGTTTTGTTTTATTTTGTTTTTAAAGAAGAACAAGGGTCTGTAAAAGAAACATTCATTTAAGCTTCTCAATTGGAATTGACTAGCAAAGTCTGTTGTGGGGTAGTTTAGACTGCCAGTATGCAGTAATAAGTATATTCCATACTTTCTCCAGAACAAAATGGAATATAGTCTTTTAAAAAAATTTTTTTTGACACTTTTAACTTTTTCCTGTCCTGCCTAACAATTTTTTTCAGGCAAATGTTACCCATGTTCCAGGTAGAGGAGCTTCTGTTGTTTTTATGAAAGCAGTCTTCTTCAGGCAGTATGCATATATGTTGTTAGAAACATATCTCCATTCAACACATTATTAAACAAACTTTTTAAAGGTGTGGGGGAAATAAGTTGTACAAAGATTAAAGAAACTATAGGATTAAATTTGTGTGGAGGTCTTTGCTTTTTAAAATTGTGACTGTGAAATATTGGATAGGTTTTTTAATCCCTACCTTCATAATAACACATACACTTATTTTGCATTTTGGTTTGGAGGTGGGTGTCACTTTGGAAGTGAGGGGTTGGGGAGGAAGAATGGTGGACAGCTGTAAATGTAAACATCCAAAGCATCATCCAAAAGACACAATAGCATATTATTTTAAATTTTAGGTAAAAGAAGCTTTCAGAAGGTTGTATCAGAATCTCTGCTGCTCTAAATTAGTGTCACTCTGCTGCAGCCACTGGAGCTATGTTGGCCCGTGGCAGCCAAGAGTCTGGACTATTGTTTTGAATCTGATTTTAAGAGTAAGTGGTTTTCCACAAACCTTTAGAAGTTCAGCTTTGCTTATTCAAGAAAATGAATGTTTTGAACTCTGACTTAGAGTATTAAAAAGCCATTTCACAATATAGCCATATTTTCTGTTCTTGCTAATTTAACTTTCCCTTATTATCTTTAGAGAATGTAATTTTTTGAGCATGCTAATGCAGCAAACTTTTATACCATCATTAAGGATCGTGGTTTATTGGATTTCATCTGACTACTCAAGCAAACATTTGTTTAGTGACACTCTTAAATACAAGATTGTACCACAAGTGTCAGAAATGCTATTTGAAAGTTTATGAGTAAAAACCTCGTTGCTTTTCGGACAACCTGGAAACAAATGAAAATGTGAAAGTTTTACATGAACTTTCTCTGTGGTGCTATGAGAAAGGTGTTTGGCTCCTGGGTTTTTTTGAAGATTCTTATGTGATAGTAAAAAAAATTATAATTAAGGTTAAAATAAACATGCATAAGATAGAGATATAGTTCCAGCAGTGTGAATGCAGGTGTATATCTATCACTCTTAAGCAGTAATTTTCATTGACAGATCTCGATAGCAACAATTAAATGTATAATATTCTAACATCACTATGACTTTATCTGGATTTTCATGTTGTTAAGCTAATGGAAAGTTTCCTATTTTATTCCTTTCCTTTAGATCTTCTTTTTTTTTTTTTTAATCTGGTAAAAAAAAAAAAAAAGAAAAAAGAAAAAAAAAGAAAAGAAGGTGGAAAAACTGCATTTTGTACTTTTTTACACCCATTGCTGAAAATCTGTCACAGCTACCAAGGAAAGCAAAAGAAAACCAGAAACAGAAAGACTATTATTTATAGCTAACAAGATACAGTATGGCACCATATGGTAGAATTTATCAAATTCTTTCCTCTCTCATGCGGGGCGAATAGGGGCTGTAGACAGTTCCCTCTTGCAGTCCTTGCTTTGCTGGCCACTCATTCATTTATGCTCTGGGCTGAATCCTGTTCTTTTCCTGTTCCTACAACTTTTACACCCCTAGAATCACTTCTGAGGGCCACGCGAGCAGAGCTTGGCCCTCCATGTTTATTTCTGCTCTGCTAATGCAGTTTTGGTCGAATGCTGTTTGCATTTCAATCAACTGAAACAAGAGGATGGATAAATTAATGCCTGACTTAGCTCTTCCCATCTGATACTGAAATGTAACAGTGGTCTGCCGAGGGTTTAAGTTTGCAGGGTGACACTTACCAGGTGTAAGGTGCTGTAAGGTTAAGAAGCATCAAACCTATAATAACAGTCTGACTTCCTCTTCATTTTGTCTCCCTTTGTGCTACATACTAGGGCAAGGAAGGTCTGCCAATCACTATCATTTCTTTTTCTTGTTCTGTAAAGACTGGGTCGTCACAGCAACAGGCCTGTGACAGGCTGGTATCCATTTAGAGCTCCAGGGGGGTCCTAATAGGATTGAACCAAAAGATCAAGTGAATGGTTTCCTATTTTAGATTTGTAATAACTCTGAACTGCTTGCATATACATGGACCTTACAGTGTTTTGAGGAGACTTTTTACCAGAGAAAAGATCTGTCTGTTTCTAAGAGCGCTGTACTTTCGAAAGGATGCCCCTTAGCCTACTCCATCCTTAGAAAAAGGAACAGGAAAAAAAAAGACAAACCAAATTAAGCCCACTTCTCTTTCTCCTGCACACACAAAAATCGAAGGTGTCATTTCCTTTCATTAATTCATTTTGCCAGATCAAAGTAAATAGTCTGTTTATGGAGAACAAAGAAGGGCCTTTTTGGTATTCTGTTGAAGTCACTATCAGATTCAGAAGTTTACTCATCTTTCTGAAATCTGGCAAGGCTGCATGCTGCTGAGATTACAGCCAAATGGCTCATGCAAAACGGGCAAATAAATTTCATGCAAAACAAATTCTAACAGAGAAAGAATTAGGAGGAGGCATTTTGTTGATTTGGGAGACTCTCAAGAGGCCAGGGCTCTCATTCAGCTTGCAGAGGGGGTTTTGGTAAACCCACAATACTCAGCATGCAGACGAAGAACCACTGGGGGAGGGAGGAGCTGTATTTTGTTAATGTTATTTTCACCAATTATGAAATCCGTCAGGAAATAGATGTTGCTTCATACATTTCATTCCCAGCCACATTCTTATATCTATTGTTTACCAGGAACAGCGCTTTGTGTGGAACTTCTTGTAGGGCAAGATCCCAGGAGTAAACATGTCAAGATCTAGCTCCAGGAATTATAAAATACATTTTTAAAGAGGACTTAATTTGGGTAGGGAGTTAATTTTCCTAAAGTACAGCTTCTGAAGCTTTTGAAGCATCTCCTTCAGAGAGAGTGGGACTGTCATATCACAGGTGGGACTGTCATAGGAGTGGCATTGGTTCTGCTGTCTCCTCCCAAGGCACGGAGAACTAACTCCAACCAGGATACAACTGTGTGTTGAAGATCCCTAATGCTGCCCAGCCAGGATGCCCAGCCCTGGAGGTGTGAGCTTTGGTACCTCAGCTTTGATTACACTATACCAAGTGATGACACCTGAAGGCTTGTCCAGGAGAGCCTGTGTTTTGAGTGCTCTCCTTCTGTTCCTTTTTTTTGCTGCTTAGATGACATTCAATGCCAGCCTCTACAAGCAGCCTGAGACCATCCCCGAATCTGTGTTTCAGCAAGAAGAATTTTAGTCTTTTGCTTCTCCACCCTTCTCTAGAAAATATTTTGGTTTTACCCACAGAATGCCTTCATCATCTGAAAACCAGCCCATGACTCTTTCAGGGGGGCCTCCCATTGTCAAATAACCTGCAGTTTCTATAGTAAAAGAGCAAGATTAACACATGTCAAGAAATACTCACAAAGACAATGTCTGGGTAAGAAAATTCTTCTGTTTTCAATATAGGATTTTGGCACATAGATACTTCCCTGGCACTTTTATCAGTACAAATTTTGAAAAGGATTTTGCATAGATTAGGGAACCAAAGGCACTCAGTTAATTGAAATTAGGGGCATCCCTCTGTGAGAAAGGATTAGGCAGGTAAAAGACTCGGACTGTGATCTGCCACCTTATAGAGAAAATGGTGAAACTGCAGTTCATTGGTTTCGACCCTGCATGTGGGGTTGAGATACATGACAATGAGCACCAAGATGAAGGGAGCTGGGGGAGGGACATGTAGGAAAACCCAGGGGCATCTGAAATGGGCTTTGAATGGATTTGCCAAGGGCATGTTTGCCCTAACCCCAAATTTCTCAAACTGCCCTTTTGGATTCAGCCAAATCAAAAGGAAGACATGCTAAACAGATTGTTATAAAGGTCTTTATGAGCATTTATGTTGTTTTTTACTGAGATTTCCTGGTGAATATGGTGTAACATGTTCTGGAAAATTGAAACAAATATTGATGTTTTATGCATATTTTATTATGAATTTTAGTGTTCTTTTGGTGAGACTTTTGGCATGCTTTCGATAATTCAAAAATAAAAGACAACATTTTTCTTTGTTACAGCTTTCCTTTGAAAAACCTGGGTCATGAAGACTTTCATTCTGGCAAAGGAAGCCTTGAAGGACCTTCTTAACAAAATACAAAGATCATTTACCTGTAAGGTACAAAGTTTTGAGGAAATTGTCTTAGAGGCTTTGAATATTGCTTTACGGTTGTGAAGGAGGCAGAAAGTCTTTATGACAAAGAAGGTATAAATCGTGTTATAATCCCACAGTTTGTTGTTATTCATTTTGAAATCACTGTAATTTCAAACATTAAAATCTGAAATTTGCATGTCCAAGAAAAAGGAGAAACCTGAAGCCAATGCTTCAATTTTTGCTCCTGTTTCATCTCTTCCATTCAGTCAGCTACCAGCTTGATGTTGTCCCTGAAGAAGCAAATTTGGTTTCCTGATTTCCTTTTTTTTTCTCTTGTTTTGCTGTTATTTAAATTTAGATCTCACTTGGTTGCAGAAGGTGGTGAGGAATGTAAGGATTGGTGTAAGGACACTTGATAAATTAGTTTTGACATAAAAACGGGGCTCTAAACTTAATATGCTGGTTTGGAATTATTTTCCCCCCTAACTTTCAGGCCTCAGAAAAGAGCTGTGAGTTTAACATGAGGAACCCCTTTTCTTTAAGGGATTTAAGGAATTTAAATTTGTGGAGTCCATTTCCATGGAGAAGCTACCTGGCAGTGTTGAGGCCTGACCTCACACACAAGCACAGTGAGAACCTGTCAGTCTGCTTGGGCATGTATTCTTCAGGCTTCACCTGCAGTGGAAAAAACTACTGGGCTTCAAGAGATATTTATAATGTTTGGTTTTTCAGTGTATGAGCAAGGCAGTTCTTTGCATGTGTGTTTGCAAATGAAGCATTGACTCAGAGTAAAATCTGTGTCTGATTCTGAGTCTCGTGGCCATTTCTAGCACTTGCAGGACTAAACTTTTCCCAGCTGGCTTCCAAGCAGTTTTCTCTTTAGCAGTTTGATGTCTCTGATAAAATGCTTCAAAAAGGACCCTGAACAAACATGGTATGGGTAAAGGGGTCTGTTCTCTCCTTACCTTCTGGCTTTCTGCAAGGGATGCCATCCTGACTCCAGTTAGACAAAGGCCCTATCTGTGAAGAAAACAAATATTTTATTTAAACCTGATATCTAATGCGTGTTCTCTTTTGTCCTGATCTAGACTAAGCTGTCCAGGTCAGGGATGGTCACCTTTGCTATTATTCTGTAACCTGTCTGCAGAAGAGAATTACTTTTTGGTTTATGTTGTACAGCACTTGGCTCCTGGCACGGTGCTAGTACAAATAATAATAATGTACAGTACCTGGCACAGCAGCACCTTGTGCTCTCCATACATGGCACTGCCATAAATGTGATAGTGCAATACCTCCAGTCAACACTCAGAATTACCTCTTACTGGAACTAAATGGATGTGGGTGCTCTCAATGATAAATCTGCCCACCCTGGTCCATGCTTTTCTTTATGCAGCTGGCTGCAGTGAGGAATGGGGTTTTTTTTCTGACGAACTACCCACTTTTCAGCTGCAAACACAAGAAGATACTTCCCAAGGGCTTGTCTGGCCATGACATGGCAGAGCTGTGCTATCGCTCTGTGTGATGGATCTCCTGGGGCTGCCTTGGCCCCGGGTTTGGCTGTGGCACTTCATGGCAGTCTGCATTGGAGCAGACACTCCACCACTCTCCCCTCATGAAGGCAGCACTCTCTGTCCTGCCATGCCTCTTCCTCTGCAAGGTTTGAACAAGAAAGCAAACAGGCTTGGATAGAATTCCAGAGGCAACTCCAGAGGGAAGCTCCGGGTTGGGGAATCACTCTGTGAAAAGGATAAATACTGCTCAGCTGTCAGCATGCAAGGAAAAGGGCACTTAAAATTAGAAAAAGCAGAAGAAATTAAAATCAGCAGTTTTCCACCCTGGCTTGCACAGAGCTCAGCCTGTCCCCTACACCAGTAAGGGCAGTGCAAGGGTCAGCGGTGCTGCTGTGGCCCTGTGTCCTTCACTGCCCCGAGACCCTCACAGCCCCTCACAGCCACTCACAGCCCCCAGAGTCCTCACANNNAGCCCCTCACAGCCCCCACATCCCCCACAGCCCTCTGCCCCTCAAAGCCCCCCACAGTCCGTCGTGTGTCCAGCCCAGCTCCTTCACTCTGCTCGGAGGCTCTCCCAAGTATGACATTATTTATACTATTTATGTTTCTATTATACCCATGTGAAAGAAATGAGTGAGCCCATTATTGTGGTGAAACTGCTTTATTCCAATGGAAAAGCCCTGCCAGAGTTTTTGGACTCACTCAGTCTCATCTTTTGCTTGCAGTCCCAAAGGGCTCCAGCTCCATTAATGCTGAAATATCTTTTTTTTTTTTTGCTTTGTCTGACTACAGACCACAGCAGTAAGCCTCAGGTCTGCCAGACTTGTGAAGGAGTTACACTTAGGGAAGTTCTAGGTCCTTCACAGGGAGAGGGGAAGACCAATGAAGAGGAAGGCTCGATCTTAACACATTTTTTCTCTTGTCTAGTTTTATGGGAGCTTGTTTACACCAACTTTCACCAGAGAAAGTCTGTGGCATGATAAGCTGTGAATTTTCCATAACTTCTCTGCACCAAATTTAACCATATATTCTGTCAGAGTGCCTCAAAAAAAAAAAAAAAACCCCACTCATGTAACAATACTCTTCCCTAGAAGTGTGCATTCAGACTATTACTCTGAAAAAGCATGTGGCTTGGCTTACTGCACAGCAAATTTCCCACATAGACAAACCCTCTGTCTGAGAGAAAGAAGACAATTGGGACATAAATCTTTTAAAAGTGTAAAATGATAGCTGTCTTGGCTATGGCAGATCTGATAAAGTGTATCCCACCTGGTGTGGAAAGGCAGCATATGGCCACAGTAATCTGCAGTTCAATCAGAAATTCAGGGATTTAAGTCCTAGCCTGGAAGTATTTCTTGTCGCTGTCTCTCCTCATCCCTGTCTATGGATAAGCCTGTTCATGTGGCATGAGGCAAAGAAAGGGGACGTTGTTCAGTGGATGTGCTCTGGGTGTGAGGAGTGCTGGGCTTTGCTGAACTTTACAGAAATTTCCTTTCAGATCTTCCATACTGCAGGGAAACCTGAACAGTGTTTCCCATCTGCAACCCATCTCCCAGATGTAAAACATCTCCAAGTGGGTACACTAAAGCTTTCCTCTCTAGCACCCACGACATTTTTAACACTGTTAATTGCTCAAAGTTGTAATTTTCTATATTGCTAAGTTCAAGAATAAATATATGAGTTGAGTACAGGGAATATCTGTAAATGCCTCTTCTAGCCTTCCTGGAAGATCTGAGAAGGGTTCTACGGGAATGCTCTACTCTGTTTTTTCATGTAGTTATCAACTTTTTCTGTTTTGTATTTGTATGATTTTTCTTTTGATTAGACAAAGTATATGGAGGAATCCACAAGTTAGTATGTGACTGGAGTGTTAGTATAGGCAGTCTAGGAATTTCTCTTTTCATAACTGTATTGAAAGGGTCTACCCAAGCTTCCATGTAAACCAGACATAGGCTGTGATTAACTTCTGCTGAGCAAGATTGAATGTTCCTGCTGGGAATCTGAAAAGGCAGTTTTAATGGAGTAAGGAAAACCTCTCTGAAATCAATACAGGAAAGAGAGGCTGACAGTTTTGTTATTCATTATCTTCTAGTCAAAAAGCTCTTTAAGAGTATTCCAGATCCTGCCTAAAATTGGGGAGAGCTATTGATAAAGTTTATGCTTCATGTTTATGTTTAGTAAACCTTAAGATAGTCTTCTGTTAATATTTCTCAGAAGAGAATATATAATTTCTCTCTTTCTTCAGAAAAGAACTACATGCAAGATGAGGCTCTGTGTGCACACTTTAACCCAGGCCCCTGGGGCGGACATTTTACAGTACTGTGTCTCCTTGTGTTTTCTCCTGGGACTGACATAAAGCTTAATTCACTGATTTTAGAGGGGTCTCACTGCATTTAGTTCAGGGTTTCATAAAGGTCCCATTGCTGCAGGAGTCTGTGCTGAAAGACTGACCAAGTTCTCTGTGCCCTTACTGGAGCAGAACCAGGCCAGCTCCAGCACCTCTGTGACCTGTAGATGCTTGAAGGCTTCACCCTCTCTTGCAAGGAAGAGAAGAAATAATCTGTTGGCACTGGTGGCACTCCAGTGCAGATTTCCTTCTGCTAAAGTGAGATGTAGGAGAAGCTGCCTTTCTCCCAGGTTGTTCCTCACCCTGTGGAATGGTTTATAAATGCCAGAGCCTGGGGGCTATGTGCAGCTGAGCAAGGAGGGTCACTGTTTTTCTCTCCCCCCTGTTTGGGTGCAGGGTCACTGCATGTGTCCATTCCTTTACATTTTCTAACACCTTAGAGCAGAGGGACCTGCAGTACTTCTGTGTGAAGAGAAGTACTCCAATAAGAAAATAATCTTATGGGGGTAGACAACTCCATGCACGTTCCCTAAATTAAAAACAAACAAACAAAGAAAACCCCAAAAATCCCCAAACTAACATCAATAGAGATGATTTTTGGCTGCAGTTTAAAGACAGCTGGAGTCACTCTCTCTGAAATCAGCTTCTGCATTTTTAAAAAGTATTAGGCCAAAGACAATCTTCTGTCACTACTACTTAATCTTACCCCTCCAAAGGTCATTCAGTGGTACCACTAGGTTTTCGGCATGCCATTAAAAATGGAGAAAAAATGTTCTTATATGGTGATAGCATAATGAAACACAACCTTCCACTGGCCAGTGGGACTTTCAAGGCAGAGATATGTGGGTGTTTTATAGTGTTTGTGAAGGATACTTTATGTTCTGTAACATATGGTATTGTTGTTACTCTTTTGATTTGTAGTTTTGGGCAGACACATTCTCATAACCTCTGTGCGCCTTCGGCTTTGGAGGTCCTAAAGCTGCTATTGTTCAGTCAGTTTCCAAGCTCAAGAAGAATGTTTTCTTCATAAAGAACATGTTAAATATTACCAGAATTTCAGCATCAGTTTTATATTTCAGGCATATGATTTGGCATGTTCTACAGATGACGGAACATAGCTTTTAAGTTATGATTTAATTTAGATTTTTTAAATTAAAAAAGCAGCTGTTTCTCTATATATGAAATATGAATCCTCTGTAACTTCACTTACATAAGCGTTGTTTTCAAGGTATAACGTATTGGATAACCTAAGAGCAGAATAAGGGCTGGATTCAGTCTAAGATCTGTCTAGCTGCTTCCTACCACTGAGTGAGTGCAAGGCTCGGGTAAGCTTGACAAATCATTGTCAGTCGCTTGGATAAAGTTTATTTCTCTGTCTTCAAAGTTATCATTCTTCTGCCAGACATACCTGTCTTCTTAGCTGAGTTCAGTCTGCACATTGGTAATTGGATTTATGGGAGTTTTGGTGGTGGAATGAGTTTCAGTAATGGGTAAACTCAAGGATTGCAAAGGGGAAGGCAGATCCTTTGGATTATATTCCAGATACCACCTATGCTGGGTGAAATGCTCCTAATGCAGAGAGAGAGTGCAAGATCACTTCGGGTCTCTTTTAAGGATCTAAGGAGTTAGTGTGTGATGTTGTGAAGAACATAAAATTCCCCTCATGTTTATATGATGATGATAGTTTGGTAAACCATACACAGCATGCACTGCAGGATTATGTGTGGACATCTTTACTGGTGCCTTGATTTTTCAAACCATAGAAAGTCCTTTTGGCTTTGCACAGTATTTGACGTTAGATATTTTTCCTAAGATTTGTTGGGGGTTTGTTTCCCCCTTTTTCATTTGTGATTTCATGAACTTCTAAAAAACAATGAATGAGTTGGCTGTATAATATTCTAAGAAGAATCTACACAGGACATCCAAATGTGTGCTAATAGCTGTATTGTGGGCAGTGCCATGCCTTTGTGGCATGAGAAGTCTCTCTTCTAGGACTGTGAGAAAAAGAAATTTCTGAGGAATGAGCTTTTCCACACTAGACCAAACAGCTGTAACTCTAATAATAAACAGCCACTAAAATTTGTTCTTCTCATTCAGTATCTCTTTTGCTTACGCTATTAGTCAGGAGCAGTTGTGGTGCAGTGAGGAACCAGTGCTTCAGGATTTCTGAAAAGGAAAGGAAAGAGGTCCATTTTTCACGCACCTATCTGCTCTCAGGTTTTCACTCATGTCTCTTCTTGGGGCATCCTATGAAGCAGTGATACAGTGAATGTCCTTGACATTTTCTGCACCTCATTCCAGATATTGCACATCATTTATATGCAGTCTCACAATGCAATAATTTTTCTAATGTATTGTGGGTAGCTGAAATATATGGTACTACTTGTATGAGGACAAAACTTTAGTTTAAACCTTAATGCTGTGTTGTTGGATTTTTTTTTTATATCAGATTCAGTGTGCACCAGTCCTTAGATGAGAGCTTCACACACTTCTCCAGACTCAGACAGATCGTGGCCATTATTACTGTGCCAGTGTCAATTGTGATGGCTGCTCATCCTTGGTTTCATGGTTCAGTACTGAAGGCAGGTCAGGGGTAATAATGAGGTGGGTAAAAGGCCTCTTCATGTTCCCACCTCCTATTAAATCACCAAATCAAAATAGTTGATTGAGAGGATCATGGTCCACAGTTACTTCTTGCAGTCTTTTTAGAATTCTTTCTTTTGTAGAATTGCTTAAAATGATTTTTTGAATTCAGCAGCTTTAATATGAACAGCTTCATTATTTTGGTTTTACTCTTAAAATGTCATTAAAATATTTCTATAATAAAGTAAGTAATCCCATGAGATAAGGCAATAATATGACATCAGCAGATCAAAAGTTACATTTATCATATATTTGAGTATAATATTTAGCCATTATTTATCTATTCCACCTTGCTGATTTCAAATTATTTGCTGAATTTGATCTGAATTTTCAAATATTTCTATGTAGGGTCACAACGTGACATAACCTGATGAATATATTATTTTTTCTGAAAAATTTTACCCTGCTGTGTTGGAAATGCCTCATGTGACTGTAAAGCACTGGCAAAAAGTGTGTTTTGAATAAAGAGCCTGGATAATGCTGCACACAGGGAATTTCCACCAAGAAATTCAGCTAAGAAAAGTGGAGTTGCTAATGCAAAGACTTTCACTGGGAAAAGTTCGGGATAGAAGAAAAGCAGTAAATCAGTGATTTAAATCAAGACTAGAAGTCCATAAATTCCTCTTTCAGCAGTAGGTTAAACTGTCAGGTTTAACAAAAGCTTACAGTGCTCGCTGGTCCTGATTCTGCACATGCTATTGCTACCAGGTGTCCTGCTCCCTTCCAGGACCTGCCCACTGAGGACACAGGCATGCCTGGGACCTTGCCTAGGTGGGACAAAGCCTCAGACAAGGTATTCATGTAGATGTTTCCAGTGCTGCTGTGCAAGCCCTTTGATAATAAATATCAAACCTGACAGATTTTCCATGATGATGTGTGATAGACTCAGTGTAAGAGTCTCATTCTGGAACTACCATTCTGACTTTTATTCCTGAATGGTCTGAATAAAAAGTCACATAATTATTCATGGATAAATATCTCAATAGAAACTTCATGTTTATGTATTTGTGCATTCATATATTTTATATGAATTATACATTCAGCATATACTCATTTCTCACTATTTTATCTGTGTTTTCATTTAAAAGCATATCACTGAGATGTACAGAGTAAAACACATTTTTACTTGTCAGGTACATGATTTGAATTGCTTTGTTCCTTCAAACAATCTTCCAGTATAAGTTTTATTGCACCAGCTGCTGCTGTGTTGTCCTTGTCACAAGTCTCTCAATGTATCCTGCACAAATCCTTCTTTTCAGGTTTTATAGCCCAGTCATCAGATTAACTTTGGATCGTGATGTTTCTTGGGACAGCAGCAGCTCTGTGGAATGCATGCTGACAAATCAGCTGCTCATCCAAAAGGGCAAGAAAGATGATAGGAATTTCAGTGTACTTGTGGACTTCATCAAAGTGTGTTTATGTGAGGTTTACAAGGACCAAAAATGGCTGGTTTCTAGAAAACAGAGGAGATCAGACTAGACTAATAAAGTTCATGAGCCCATTTTTGTGGACAGCATCCTCAGCACCTTGCTGGCAGCTCTTTTGCCTAATGGGTCTTGTACCCTGTGTTTAAAACAAGTCCCTCTCTAAAGCTGTTCCCTGCTATTTCTCCTGCTTGCTGCAATTGTTGAGTGTGGTGAATGTATCAAAACTCTACCACTGAGGGTAAGCAAGAGCTATAACTGAAATAACATTTGCAGCAGAACTGGGAGCTGCACTAGGTCCTACAGGCTGCTCAGTCCCTTGAAAAGGAAAGTTAAGTTAATTTTAGGTGTTGCAAATGCCTTCTGTGGGGCATCTGCTCGGCAGAAATTTCCTCTGCACTTCTCAAAGTCTGGCTTAGACAGGTTAATAAATCTCTGCCTCTCTTTGGCTGCAGACGGTTGGCATTTTATAGCTGCAGAAGGTGAAGAAAGAGAAAGTTATGTCTTGTATGGAAAGATAATTCTAGGGCAACACCAAAGGAGTACACAGACTTCTTAATTCTTGATGCTCTCTTCTAAGTAGTGAAGCATGTTGTTTTAATAGAAAACAAAGGCTCAGAGTGCAGAAAGGCTGAGAATTGAGAAGACTGAGTGGACAGAAAGGAAACAGATTTCTTTACAGAAGAGACTGGGGAGATGTAAGGAAATCTGTATGTGTGTACGTGATTTGTGGCTGTCACTGATGCTATAGAGTGGCCTAAATCAGATTCTGGAAACTTTAATTTATTCTATGGCGCTGATAAATGAACTCAAATAATATTGAGTCAAGATATTTTCTTATTTTAATGGGTTTTGTGTACACCCAGTTTGAAATGCTCAGCAAAGTTATAAAAATGTCCTATCAAGTTTATGTACTTCTAAATTGTGATTAATTTGATTTACAAAAGACAAAGTCTAAAAAGAATGGGAACATTCATAACTCAGTGATTTAGAGCAAAACATAAAATTACTGGCAAAATAATACAGTTATGTGTTTAAAAAATGTAAGGAATAAGTTCCAATGATGCCATAAATTCCAGGAAAATATTTTAGGAACTACAACATAGAAATTTATTGTGGCTTGGCTGGAATAATGATTTCTCCTTGGCCAACAGAACACTTTATAGCTTTAAATCTATGGATCAGTATCAAAGCTGATTTTATCAGAGGGGCTCCTTTTAGATTTATATGTTGTTTCCGAAATTTAAAGTACTAAAATAGAAGGTAAATTGACAGTTATTTTTTACTTAAAATGTAATAGTTTAAATTAAAAATTAGGCAGCTTATATTGTGCAAGATAAATTTGCGAGGTACGTAAGCTCAGCAAGACAATTCCTATTTCCCCCCTTGGGATGGTATCAGGGGCACTGCTGGCAGTGTTCTGTTTGGTTCTTCAGGCAAACCTGACAGAGGATGGGTTTGATGCCATGTCTGATTGTTTGGAGGCTAACAATTAAGCCTCTAATAAAAGGCACACCTCTGTGAGCAAGAGAGCTACACAAGCAAAATGTGCTATCCCTGATTGCTGTGAGCTGACGGAGGGAGGTTCTGTCCCATTGCCTTACAGGTCCATTTTTCCTTATGCAGTTGTGCCAGTTTGGCCAAATTTGGAAGAAAATATCTCCTGAGGGAAAAAGCAGGTTGCCACCACCCCTCCCCCTACCAGGTTCTTGAAAAAAAAATTACAAATCCAGAGCAGATGAAATGGGATACATATTTCATATCATAATGTCACCCCAGGACAGCAGTGCAGAGATGCTCCTCTGAGCCCCTTCTTCTTAGCAGGGCGTGTGTTCACAAGGGTGTGGAAGATCTGACCAGTTTCAGCATCCTCTGTGTAATGCTGCTAGATCTTTTCCCTTCTGTAACAGCTTGGGGTGTTTTTGTGGTCAGGTGGAGCTGTATGCCTGGAATCTATTAATATGATGAACTTTTGGCTCTGTTGAACATTTAATTTGGGTGAGCCATGGCCAGAGATAGGGATGCTCAAAGGCAGAGCGCTGCACTGCTGAGATCTTCACACCGATCATTTCTGTAATGCTCTAAAGTGGGTGGAGGTTTAAGTGACTGTCAGGTTAATAAAACTTGATGTTCCTGCCCTAAGGATTTTACTGCCCAAAGTTCACTTGCACAATATGTCCCAGATTCAAGGACTTTTGAAGTCAATTAAAGTTTTTCCACTCATGTGCCTGTTGCTGGAAAACATTTCAGCAGTTCATTGCAGAGCCATGACTGAGAGTATGCAAGGGAGAGGCCAAGTGGGTATTGTCTCATTCATCCTCCAAGCAGAGGACCCTTAAATACACTCTGACACCTGTCACCCTTACAGGTGTTCCCAGAGACCCTGCAGTTCTTCTCTTTCTGGTTGAAGGTTGATCTGCATGAATTTGTGAAGCCCTTCATTGCAGAGAGAGGATATTTTGTGTCTGCCATGTGTCTCCTGAACCCTGCTTCTCCCTGCCTTGTTTGTGGTGACATGGAAAGAGTGCATGGATAGAGTGCATAATCTTAAGTGTCTTGAAGTTCATGCCATCTGGAGGGCTCTGTCCATTGTCTCCTTCTCAAAAAAATCGTGGTGTAAAAGGTGGGGACAGCAAACTGGCATTGAAGTGCAGCATAGGTATGCCAACACCAGCACTAAACTGTGGGGCCTCTCTGAGGATTTCAGTCCCACTGGGGCAGCACAGGGCTCAGGTTAGACGTGAGAATCTGCTAAAGAATAAGAATAAGTGTCTGAGTCTTGCTGCTCCAGGAATAATGCCGATAAAATTATATGCACATTTATATATGTATAATTCTCTGTCTAACTGCTTCAAAACAGTGTCCCTTCACCACACATCTCAGGTATAGGGCTCACTTGAAGCTTGTGATTGCAGCTAATGCAAAGGTCTATGCAGGTAGAGTGGCTGCAGTGCAGTAAACAGCCTGCAGAATTGCAACATCACTGTCTGGGCTGGCTGCCTTGTCATTTAACAGCTCAGTTTTAAGGCATTTCAGATCGGAAGCTAGACTTCAGAATCGGCTTTACCTCATTTGGTAGTGGAAATGTTGATCTGGGACCTGCTTTTTTCTGTCCAATGTTTCTAGCCTTCAATATGGGTTACTCATGTTTGGCCAAGAACTGAAGTGGTTTCATTGTGGCTATGTGAGAGAGGAAAAATAAATCAAAAGGCCTAATTCTGAAGGAAGCAGCCTATTCTCTTGTGAGAAGTCTTCTCTCTCTTATGAGAAGTCTTTCCTTTCATTTAGAGAATCATCCCAGAGTTCTGGCAAACTAAGTGAGGTTTTTCTGGGTTATTTGCTGGGGAAAAGGCCAATAATGCAATTTAAAACTGCACGGAGTCCAAATCTTATTTTTATCTAAATCTCCCAAAAGTGTTGTTTTTTGCATTCATGTCACTTAATAATTCAGTCCTGATATTCCAGTCTGTCTTTATTTTCTGTCCCATTTTGGGGTTTCAAATACACTCCCTTTTCCTCAAACATCCTGTCACATACCAAAGGTGTAACAGTATCCACCATCTTAGCTCCAGGTGGCTGGAAGCTGATTCTGCATAAATTAGAGAGAAAAGCTACATTCTTCTCTCCGAGAAAATTGCCCCAAATTAAACTTAGAGACCACAAACCTTGCCTGCATCTTTAACAGTTCTCCATATTTAATATTCACACAAACAAAAATGGTTTTCAAGCATCATTGACTCATTTCTTTACCTTCCTCTGTAGTTTTCAAAGCCCAGATTTTGGCATAACCTGTTACATGCAGGAGAACTAAATAACCCCACACTCATGAACACCTTGATTAAAAAATGCAGTGCAGTGGATTTCAATTACAGAAATAGAATCTAAGAAAAAGTCAGACTCCCATTACCACACAAAACTTAACTTTTTCATTGCATAGCACAACCACATAAAGGAAATGTTTGTCCTTAAATGTAGATCTTGTTAATGAACACCTGAAGATGACTGGAACTATTGCAGCAGAAGCACCTGCTCCAGGAGCTGGATACTCCTGTATTGGTGAGGATAGAGGCTATACTGACATGACATCCTGCTGAAACCTTTGGCTTATAGTTACATTAATCAGTATTCTTTTATTAATGTCAGTGGAATTTTTGAGTTCTATCCCTTTACTTTTGCATTTCCGATTATTTTATGCAAATTGTATGGTTAGAAACAAACCCAAACTCAGAGAAATTTGGGCTGTAATGTTTCTGTAAATCCCTCACCCTTTATGGACAAAAGCAGGATATTTCCTAGATTCAGCTGACAGGGGCTGACATGTATTTTATGCTTGCAACTGTTTTTATCTCTACAGAGAAATGTATGTACTGAGATAAAATCTCATCAATGACTGCAATTGTTGGTCTTGTGAGAATTCCTCCATTCTGGTACTGAAACTTCTCATAGTCATTAGACATTTGCGGCTCGGAATCCTGACAAAACCTCAAGCCAGCTTCACTGTCAGACTTTTAGTCTGAAATTGGTGCACTCCAAACTCACAAAAAACAGCTATGAAAAACAGGTTTCTTTTCAGTTTCCAGACAGAAAAACTACCCTCTTTCTATTCATAGTCACATATTATTCCTGTAGCACTGAAGAGACTTGTTTGCCAGGAAAAGTAGTACTGAATTATTTCCAATGTGCCTAACTTTGGGATACAGCAATTGAGCAGAGTGAAAGGGGTCACTGTGTCCAGGGCTCACTACCTTTTGGAAAAAGCAGCATGATAGTCCAGCTGATCCACTGCAGAACTACAGCAGCCATCATCATTATAGAATACTGCTGTCATTATTACACCAGCAAATATATTTACCCTCAAAATTTCTTATCTTTTTCATGACTGCTTATTCTTTGCTATGAAATCAGCATTGCTAGGTGAACCCAGCACAACTTTAAAACCAAGTGACAACTTTCTGGGTTTCTATTTTTGTCCACTGCAAGTCCAGATAGTTTTTGATTTAAAAAGAGTATCCATCATAAGCCAAAAGAAAAGGCTTGTAGGAGTATTGTGTTGATACTTCATTATTTTTACAAAAAGCATTACAAGTTTGATATCTACTGTCAGGGATGAGATAAACAAAAGATGAGTGCAATATGCTCTTGCCCTGGGTGAGCTTGCTGCAATACTCATCAATTTTAAGACTTTTTCATGGCTCCTAAACTCCTTTCTGAAATGTTAAAGGTCTCACTAATCTTATCAGGTCATTGATTACCACCTGCTGAGCACAACAAAGAGCCAAAGAATGTGCATTACCTTCAATACACATCAGTGGTTTTACTCTCTACCTCACTCTAAAATTTTCCCATTTCTTTAAAAAGGTGTGAATATTGAAATTACCTCGTTCAAAATGTATGTTGTGTGCGTGGTGTAGTCAGCATCTGTTTCAACATCGTGCCAGGTGCACACTGTGGTGTAATTGCAGCTATGGGATCCTGAGTGCCAGGGATCCAACACTTACCAGGCTGATGACAATGGCCAGAGCAAGGGAAGTTTCCATGGAACCTCATCCTTTTCCTTTAGCTAGCAGCCTCCTGAAACAAAGCTGTAAAGACAGTGTTTGCTGCTGGGAAGGACATGGAAACAACTTTCCTCTGTTGTGGACTCAGAGTGCAGAAGATTTCCTCATCAATATAGCATATTATAGAATAATATGTATAATATAACATACATATCATATAGATATTATTATAATAAATGAGATGTGATTAGTGATTAGGAAAATTCACTCACTGCTGAAAACTGAAGCATGTGAGAGGCTCCAGAAGCACCAAGTATAAATCTTCCTTATACAGACATCAAAGCAGCAGGACTGGAAGAGGCCCCAAGAGGTTTTCCGGAGCTGAGTTTTGACTAAAGATGGGTATAACTAATATGGGTCAAAGCTTGCATTCAGTGGATAAACTCTCAGTTTGTCAATTCATTCCTATTTACTGCACTGCCAAAATTTGGCAGGAGATACCAAGAAAACAATATCTATTATGATGTTTTCAGAATTTCCTGTTCTGGTTCAGCTTGGAAATGCTCCAAGATCAGCTTTCTTTCGATATTTTGGCACTACTTTTTCATTTCTCATTTATTTGTACTTTGACATTCCTTTTTCACTAACTGAAGCCTGAACTAAAACCTCTGTAGAAGAGATGGCAGCATGAGGCTGGCTGAGTTGGACGCTGAATTTAGACAAGAGCTTGAGCAGTAGGAGATATAGGAATTTACTGCTTTAATCAGAGTGACATCAGCTGAGGAAATGGGACTGGGATAGTTTCACAGCAACAGCAAGGTCTGAGAGGAAAGCATAGCATAACCTTTTGCTTTTGTATTCAAAATACTGATGGAGATTTAACCACAGGGTATTCACTAAGAGACTGAGCACCTCCGAGCAAGCTACTCTGCAGTTCCTGCCATCTGGAACAACCTTCCCATGTCTCCATCTCTCAGATCTTCCATTTCTCTTTGAATCTTTGAAAACATTCTCTTTTGCCCCTGCTCCACACCCCCAGAATTCTCTTTTTCTCTCCTTATAGTTAGTGTTAAAATACTCCTTATGCAGCTGGGTTTTGGTATATTTTGGCTTGAATCTATACGTTGGCTGGGCCTGTGTGTGCAATAAAGCATTGTGGGGTTCACAGTCTCTACTATGCAGTTCAGATTAGATGCTGGGGCAAATTCACAGAAGCTAAAGCACTGCTGTAAAGAACTTTTTCTTCAAGAGTGGTGTATTGTCACCAAGGATTCGAGCCCTCTGTCTTGCTAGTGGAGTAATCTTAAACCAAAGCCTCAGTGAAACAGAAAACAAATATCAGTCTCTTTAAGTTCTTTTTACTTTTCCCATGTAGACCTTCCTCAGTGTCCAAGAACGTTCTCCAGACCTTCCCCAGATAAAGAGGAAACAGAAGACTAGAGCTGGCTCTGTGTTGTGTTTCAGCAGTGCCTACAAACGTGCACCTCCTCTCCCTGATCCCTACAGTGTGGATCGCTGCTAACTGGCAGATTGGATTGAAGAGAATTCTTCCAGATGCTGCTAGTTAGTATCACAAGTGACACTTCGCTTATGTCAGTGAAGTTTCTGTGAAGCAGCTACCAAATTGCAAACTTCTTCCATGATATGTGTTGAGATGGTGGAAACAGACACTTTGAACTTTGTTTTCAGGCTGAGGATAGAGGGAGAGGCAGGGGGGTTGTGTCTGGGGAATCTATTTGTGCACTAGGAGCACTTAGAAAATGTAAGCCTTTCTACAGATATGTCTGGCCCACTGACTAAGACTTCTGGCTGTGACAGGACACTATGAAAGTACATGTTTTGAAGCCACATTCCCATTTCACAGTCCTCGGGATTTCATCTTTGAATTCTACCTGGAAATCCTTACACTGCTCCCACTTTTGGCACTGTTAAACTCTGAGCTATTCACTAGGCCAAAGTAGGAGTGGCAAAAGGACAGTAAAAGGAGCTGTTAGCATAAGCAGTATTTTTATCTATTTAAATTTAATAAAGGATATCAAACAAAAGAACATCTTAGTGCAAAATTTTGCTTCAGTAACAGATGAAAAAAATGTAGGTTTTCATGATATTGACCAAGCACAGTTCTTAGGACTTGTACCATTGCTCACTGAAGATACTGGAAAGACTGTCACTGACTTTAAGAAGATCAGTCCCAGCATAATGAAGGAAGTGTTCTGTGAGGATTAATTTTTCTACTTAAAGAACCTTCCCTCAGCAAGAATTCCTTCAGAACACAGAGTTAATGGACAATTTTCTTCATTCCATAGCTTTAAGAAAGAGAACTTAAAGAAAAGAAAAATTTGTGAATACTTGTAGAGTTACCTGAAATTCTAACATAACATGAAAATTTCATTCTGTATTATCTCCTGTTCCTTGTCTAAAGTTACATTTCATATAACCCCAAAACTGCACATATTTATTGTTTAAACAGATTGATAATTCATGACACACAGAAGTTTACCAATTTCAACACTCTTTTAAAAATTATGCATCAGTTGGGTTTTTAAATCATTTGTGTTTTCCTGTTCTTTATTTCCTTCTTTGAATGAAATGACAAACAGTGACATAAGAGCAAAATAGCAGTCCGATCTTTGTGTTTTGTAATGAATAATAAAGTGTTTTTAACCTCTTTAGGGATTTAACACCACGTTAATCCTTTAATCCCCAGAAAAACCAATTTTGTTGACATGAAAAGGGGATATTTAACTTTGTCCAATTAATTTTCTTCCTTGGAGATACCATGATTACGAAGATTAGATTGAATAGATTCATTAAAATAACCTTATTTTGTACAAAGTTGTAGTTTTGCCATTAGATAATTGTATCAGAAAAGAAAATTTTCACAATTATGCTTAATTTTTCTCAGTACAAGAAAAGCCAATACTTTGAAACCCAGAAAACTCTGCCGCTTTTTTAATACTTAGGTATTTGGTATTGGATCTTCTTTTTAACTGTATTTGACTAGAAATGGAATAGAGCAGAATACCCACTTCTTTGCCTGTCTTTGCTCTATAATTTGCAAATTTTGGTCATCTTCAAAGTTGTACCTAAGCAGTGAATTATTAAATCAACAAATGTGTTGACTTTCCAAATGCATTGCATATGTAAATTGAGACAGATTTTTCACTTTCCACTTAAGCATTTGCAGGAAGGTCAGATTTTCAAATATGTTTTGTGGCACTTCCAAAGGATAAGGCTGTTCTTTCGTAAAAGCCTGCCTTATAGTTTGCTGTCTCTGGAATGAAAAGGATATGCATAAGAGTGTGGAAGGGTGGTTTTATGGTTAAGACATCAAAGTGAGATTTGGAAAATCCAGATTAGATTCCCCACTCAGCCATCAACTCGACGTTCAGTTTTGGTCAGGTCACTTGACCCTACATCTTCCACTGAAAGTGCATAGATAATACATCCTTTCTTTCAGCCTTTTTTTTAGTTGCCTCTTCAAACTGGAAGTAGTTTGGGGTACAGGCTGAGACCACAGTTCAATGATACAATAAATTTCCTTTCTAATACTGGATCAAACATTTTGTGACTGAATGATGTGAAGCACCAAAGCCCAGATGGACTTTCTCTGTTAGGCCAAAGCTGTCACTTCTGATGACTTTGTACCAGTGATCTTTATGCTGGATGAGATACCACTGGATGTACCACTCAAAGAGTGTGGTTTGTGAAGCACTTTAAGCCAAGGAAAGCCCAGGGTCCTGCTGTGTGTTCCCTCTCCTTCTCTGTGTTAGCTTTAACAGGGCACAGCTGTGCAGTTGGCTCTATCAGTGAGCTGATCCAGCACAACAGGAATCTCACACACACACACACACATCCCCTGCCCCCAAAATGATAATTTTTTGCTCACAGCCAAATGCATAATTATTAAAGCTGTCACAAGGGAGTAGATAGGAATCCTAGGTTTGGGGAGGCAAGGTGTTACCCCACTGCAGATGGACGGATCTTCACCAGGTTGGTGAAGGGCGTTGCAAAGAGCACTTTGTAGCCAATATAAACGTGCTGGCAAAATCTCCTGACACAGGCACAGCTGTGCTGGCCAAACAATAGAGCAGTAGGAGGTACCAGAATAGCTATGATGAAAGAGCTCCCCAAGTGTGTGCATGACCTTCTACCCAAATGCTGGCAATGGCATCAGAGAAGTGGTGAAAATGCTCTTCTGCATCTAAGTCTCAATCCCAGGCACTCTCTCATGCTGTGGTGTGGTAACCAGCTATTCCACATCTCCCTCTGAGAAGTGATGGGCATTTTAACTGCCACTGTGCTTGCTCAGGAGCCTTAGGGATGAAGCACTTACATCTGAAACACAAAAATATTAGACTGAGGTATGTTTTATGGATTGCACACTTGATATGAACCTAATACACACTGATCTTTACTTTGGAGTTATTATTGTTTCCATTATACAGGCAGATGAAACTGGTCAGAACATGAATTATTACAATCTACTGGTATGGGTATTTTGCTGCCTGTAGTATTGATTTTGAAGTTATGGTGCTGCAGTGTTGCAGTATTTCTTAGTATTATCTATGGCACTCTTACTCATCTGTAAAGAACAGAATTGCACAGAGTACCACTTTGTGTAGGCAGAAAAACTTGCCCGGACAAAATACAACCTAATGGTTTCCAAGGAGTCATTTCTTTCTGTCATGTCATTAATTGGCAGATTAAAGCTCCTTAAATAGACACTAACAGCACTGAGTCTAACAGCTCCAAAGGAGCCATTACTGCTTGTGGTGTCAATAAACCATCAATTAAGAATCTCTAATAGGATGCATTGGCACAAAGGGTTAGAATGTATCCGAAGGAGCCACTTGCAGTCAGTTGTTTGCTTTCTGTTGCTTGGGGTTTATTATTACACTCTTCTATTCACATCTTTTATCTTCCCTTTCCTTATTCCTTTCCTGAAAGTCTGGACAAGTGCTATACCTGCATGACATAGGAATGTATTTTAATGTTACATTTAGATTCAGACTAATTCAACAATATTGAACCAGTTTTTCTCTTGCTTTGTCCCCACAGCAGTGTGCACATGTGCTCCCACATGACAAGCACAAATGCTGTCCAATGCACATGCAGGTGCTGTTTGAATTAAGACTTCAGTGAATCCAAAATGCATCTTTAACTTGGCTTCTCTACAGAAGTCCTCAGTGACAATAGAAAACAAGTATCCAAGCCAAAAACATAAGAACAAAACTTACATGGTTGATATTTTATTAGAATGTCAGATTTGGTGAGACTATTATTTTCATCCCTCTAAGTAAGATTTAAAACATGACATTTAGAGAATAAGAGGTTCAGAGGACTGTGACTTCAGGAAGGCTGAGGGATATTTCAGGCTGTAGTTTGAGCCCAGTACTGCTACTCAGAAGTTCATTTATCGAAGCACATTAGCACCTTCTAAGCACTGAGTTCAATGAGTCCTAATAATATTCTAACCAGTCTTCCCTGAATTGTCTCCTCGGCAAGGTTTCATTCTGTATGTGCAAAGAAATGAGCACCCAGTCCTCCACACTTTTCCTGCAGAGATCAGTGCTTGCCTTGGCTAACCAATGTCCATGCAATGACTTTAGGATGCTTTTTAAGTCTCCAGCTGTCAACAGTTGGAGAAAAATAATAAAATATCTATTGTCTGAACCCTCCTGCTGACCTTGGGTGGAGTCAATGTGGTTTTACATGATAGGAGTGTGGAGAAAGATAAAGGAGAAGATAATTTAATTTTTTTATTCCAAGTTCCGCTCAGAAACTATATTGAAAAAAAGGAATTGTAGTATTAAAAAGTAGGGGTTTGTTCTGCCTATGTGGTATTAATAGGGCTGTCTACACTACAAAGTCTTTAATCACATGAGACGCTGTACAGTGGGATACCATTCTCACTAATTCACAGTATTCTGTTAGCAGAACACTAAGTCCTCCTGTCATCAAGATTTTGGGGGTTTATTGCACAGAGTTTAAAAATCATTATTTCATGCTAAACATGAATATTCATTTTCAGTGGCAAAGCACATCAGATTTAGCATCCTTAAGAAACACATACGTGCAGTAACTATTGCAGTGATATGCAGCCTCACACATCTGAATAGTGATAGTGTCTTTAAAATATGATGAGGAAATTTTCACCATCCTCCACTAAAACCCTGCTTTATTCACTTCGCCAAACCCGAGGAGTGAGTTAGTACTGTGCAATCAGTGAAGCTCTTCTCTGTGCAGAACCTCATCCCATTTTTTTCCAATGCTGGAAGGCAAATGACAGAGGCAATGGGGCAAAAGTAGAAAAAGCCACATCCTGTGGTTAAGAGAGCTGTATTCCATCTCTGTTGCCTTATGAAACTGGGCAGATCCTCAGACTCAGCACAGCTGGGGCTTGTGGGTGAGTTCCTCATGCTCTGGATGTCCAGTGCAGTTCATCTGTGGCCAGATTTAGAGAGGTGTTGAGTTCTTACAGCTGTGGCAGGAGTCAACTTGAGCTGTGATTTGAATGTAGAAAGTGCTGAGATGAGGCTGGATACTGAATAAGAAGAACCATGGAAAAAAACCCTGAACAAAATTATTTCAGATACCTGGATTAGTGCTGGCTGCTCTGTGCTCTGCCTCCATCCTGCAGCTGTAAAATGGGGATAATAGCATCAGTTCTGCAAGGTGCTATGAAATGCCATGGGCTCTGTTATTGTGAAGCTGCTGGCTACTCTAGAGAGTACAACACAGAAACAGAGTTAAAAGAAGACAAGTCTTGGATGGATGGATGGATGGATGGATGGATGGATGGATGGATGGATGGATGGATGGATGGATGAATGGATGGACGGATGGATGGATGGAGGGCTGGGTGGATGGAGGGGTGGATGTGTGGATGGATGGATGGATGGATGGATGGATGGGTGGATGGATAGATGGATGGATGGGTGGATGGATAGATGGATGGATGGGTGGATGAATCCAAATACTAGTGTAGGGCTGCATAAAATAAGGAAGTAAAAAGGTTTATTGAATCAAACTGAAGCCCTTCCCTGCATACAGATATTGCTGTGTGTATGTGCACATATCATTCCCAATATCTTTAGAGCTTGATTTTGTCACCATGATGTCCTTTTAGTGTTATTTAATAGTGTTTTCAGTGCAGCAGTCCATGTGTGCTCTCGCTCCAATAATCCCAAGACGCTTTTTTACAGATTGTTGTGTCAGACTAAAACCTGAGCTCTAGCAGGGATCAAGAAGGTGTGGTGCAAGGGGAATCAGTGAAACCTGCTTCCCTGTGGGGCTGGGCACTGCAGTTGTACTCACTGATGAGAAACCTATCTGATGGTTTCCCAGCTGTGGTACTCACAATGTCTCTTGTCCATATGGTTTCTCCCATGACTAATAGAAAATAAGTTCAAGCTGAAGCCTTACCTTACACAGAAGCACCAGTACAATCTCTCAACCTTCCCAGCTGCTATATTTAGAATTGAATAGAACAGAAGTTGTAGGAATTTGTTGACGCTCAATACCTACTCTTCTCTCAAATTTGGCTGACATTGCCTGGTAGGCTCAAAAATCTTTTGTGAAATGAAAGGGTGAGGGAACATTTAGATGTGACATGATTGCATAAGTTTAATTCCCTAGGGAGAAAAGGGAAAAAGAAGCCTGAAAAAGGCAGAGATTCCTTCTCCATTCTGACAAGCCATTCATCAGAGGACCTGTGGTCTTAAAGCAGGAATGGTTCCTTACCACTTATTCTGCACTGGTGCGATTCCCCAGTTGCAACTTTTACAAAAGTGTGACCAAGGGACAAAACGTCAACTCCACACATCCAGGTTGATGAACTATAACCAAAATTGAAAATACATAAATTCAAAACTTGTGGCAAAAGTAAGTCTGGCAGACTGTCTAATGCACTGGTGTAAGCATTTCCTTTTAGAACTACTGCTGTGTAACAGCCTTCCCTCACTTTAGTCTTCTAAATTTTTCTCAGGAGACAGATAGGAAAAAAGTATTACAGCAGTGTGTGACCCTTGAAATTTCCTTCTTCCTATCCCCCTCCCCAGAAATTCACACTTATATTGTCGGAGACAGAACTTTATTGTCCCAATTCATTCAAGTGGTGTGTATATTTCATGCTCTAAAATGAATGTGCATAAAACATTATGCACATTCAAAATTATATTTGCATCAAAATAGAAGAGATGTCTTGAGCTTTTTTTTTAATATCTAATGAGGAGAGCCCAAATTTTCTAAGTGACAACCTGATCCCCAGGACTCCTTTAGTGTGGTATGTATTTTTCATTAAGAACGTGCTGTGTATGAGGAAAGAGAACAGAAAGAGTACTCTCCATCTATTCATATTTAGAAGAGCTTTAAACAATTTCCAGAAATAGAAACAGCACCTGCTAAGGGCAGAAGTATAATTGTTTGCATGCCCTCAAACGTTGCTTTACTGCACCACTTTTCATCTTGTTCTCAGAAGTATTAACAACTAAACACTGAGGATTAGAGTGGTGCAAGGTTAAAATAAGGAGATCAGAGCAGGCTGGGCAGGCAGGAGTAGGGAAAGATGTTCATTTGTAACACAGTAATTTATAAATCCAGTGGCCACTGAATTCTGTGACTGGTAAATGAAAGTTTGGCTCTTTCTTTAGTGCCTTGCCACTCTAATGGTGCTAATCAAGAATTGCAGCTTCTTGTTTTGGAAGCAGAGTGAGACACCGCACAAAACGGCACCTTGGACAAGAAGATGTTTGTCTACACCGACGCAAGGGCTGCTGGGACCATGAGGATGTCCCCAAGTGTGGAGTTCAGTCCCTGTTGGAACAAAGTGTACCTATTTCTCTGGCATTGTAGCAATTTAAATTCTGAAGCAAAGAAAAGAGTAGGAAAGAACTTGAGGACAATTATCTTAATATCATGAGTTTTGGTGACTTTGTCTTGACTTTATGTGTAGCCTTACATGGCCCATAGAAGTGGAGCATTGCTGGCTTAGGACCTGACCTTGTCATAACAAGGCTGGGGTTTTAAATAGTCTGGAAGTGCTGTTGGGCTAGAATAAATACCTGGGGCAGAAGCAGATTGGTAGAAATAGTTTACAGGATCAAAAGCCTTTTCAAAACTGTCTTTAAATAATATATAAAGGAGCACAATATTTTTTTTAATCATACAGTAGTCAAGATCTTCAGGCAGTTTCAAGCTGGACATAGATGTTTTGGCTGTACAGTCATTCAGACTTGCAGCAGGAATGAATGGGAGCTGCTGCTTTCAGCTCTCCCTTTGTACATGCAGCACAGCCTTTCATCAGTCTCCTGCCAGATTTCTGTGGCATGTTTCACAAGATTA